>ONZH01018534.1:0-211618 GCA_900303285.1 Rhinella marina | reverse complement strand
AGCAGACTGTGCCCCCATCAGACCCATATCTACTGTATCAGCAGCCTACTGTGCCCCTATCAGACCTCAGATCAGCGTCAGACTGTCAGCAGACTGTGCCCCATCAGACCTCATATCAGCAGACTGTGCCCCCATCAGACCCATATCAGATATCAGCAGACTGTCAGTCAGACTGTGCCCCCATCAGACCTCATATCAGATCAGCAGCAGATTGTGCCCCCATCAGACCTCAGATCAGCAGTACTGTGCCCCAAATCAGACTCAGATCAGCAGACTGTGCCCCCATCAGACCTCATATCAGCAGACTGTGCCCCCATCAGACCTCAGATCAGCAGATTGTGCCCCCATCAGACCTCAGATCAGCGTATTGTGCCCCAATCAGGACCTTCAGATCAGCAGACTATGCCCCATCAGACCTCATATCAGCAGACTGTGCCCCCCATCAGACCTCATATCAGCAGACTGTGCCCCCATCAGACCTCAGATCAGCGTATTGTGCCCCCATCAGACCTCAGATCAGCAGGACTGTGCCCCCATCAGACCTCAGATCAGCAGACTGTGCCCCCATCAGACCTCATATCAGCAGACTGTGCCCCCATCAGACCTCATATCAGCCTACTGTGCCCCTATCAGACCTCAGATCAGCGTATTGTGCCCCATCAGACCTCAGATCAGCGTATTGTGCCCCATCAGACCTCAGATCAGCAGACTGTGCCCCCATCAGACCTCAGATCAGCGTATTGTGCCCCCATCAGACCTCAGATCAGCGTATTGTGCCCCCATCAGACCTCAGATCAGCAGACTATGCCCCCATCAGACCTCATATCAGCAGACTGTGCCCCCATCAGACCTCAGATCAGCGTATTGTGCCCCATCAGACCTCAGATCAGCGTATTGTGCCCCCATCAGACCTCAGATCAGCAGACTGTGCCCCCATCAGACCTCATATCAGCAGACTGTGCCCCCATCAGACCTCATATCAGCAGACTGTGCCCCCATCAGACCTCATATCAGCAGACTGTGCCCCCATCAGACCTCATATCAGCAGACTGTGCCCCCATCAGACCTCAGATCAGCCCACCCAGCCACATAGGATTAAAATAAAAAACTTTACTTACCTGTTCTGCGCTGCGGCTGCCCTCCGGTCCGCGCTCCGCTCTCTTCCCTGGCCCGCGCACACTATGACCTGACGCTGCGTGCAGCGTCAGGTCATAGTGCGCGCCGCCAGGGAAGAGAGCAGAGCGCGGACCGGAGGGCAGCCGCAGCGCAGAACAGGTAAGTAAAGTTTTTTATTTTAATCCTATGTGGCTGGGTGGGCTGATCTGAGGTCTGATGGGGGTCCCTAAATACAAGTGAGCGCTTCCATAATGGAAGCGCTCACTTGTATTCGCCTGATAGTAGGCAAGGTCATCCTTGCTGGGGCCCCCCTGAGTCACTGGGCCCGGAGCCGTCGCCCCCCCTGCCCCCCCGGTAGCTACGCCACTGGTGGTGCTGTATCATCTTGTGTGTTTGGTATTGGTGAATGTAATGTCCATCCAAATATGTCTCACCTATTCCTTCAATGCCATTTTCTGCATCTGTTAACTAACTGCAGTGGGGTATATGGTATGTTACTGCTGCAGCCAATCACCAGTCAGTGGTCTAATGCTGAGGACTGGCTGCAGTGGACACATGCCATATACCTGCACATCAGTGTGCACATCACCAGCACTATGACAGATGTGCACACTTGCCCGTTACGTCCCTGTCAGTCTTTGTTGACATGGCAGCAGAAATGATGCCAGAAAGTCCAGCGTGTCATAGGCATCATCACTGCAGCCATATAAACAAAGCACTCAGACTAGAAGCAGGGATGGAACAGCTGAGAATTGTGGATTTTTTTTCCATACGCTGCTGCCATATTTTATTTTTAATTACTGAACAATTCTTTTTATTCTGTGGTGTCTTTAATTCAAGGGCATTTTGAGGGCGTGGAAAGGGGGGGTGTCCTTTAAAAAGGGGTGTGTCCTCTAAAAAGGGGGTGTGGCTTATGTCCATAAAAATTTTGGGCTGTCCGTAAATTTTGGTCCAGTTGTCCAGAAAAATTTGAAAGAAAGGTTGGCAACCCTGCTTATGTTGTGTTTTTACCATATTGAGGCAGCAAAAGGCCTTGGTGAGTAACCTTTTTAACCCTATGCTGCTTGTATCTAAAGATAGCCCTTAGGCTATATTAGTTATTGATGCAGCATAGGGTTAAATAGGTACCCAGCAAGGCCTTATGCTGCCTCAATATGGTAAAAACACAGCATAAGGCCTTGGTGAGTAATCTTTTTAAAGATAGCCCTTAGGGTTCATTACCTATAGATGCAGCATATTATATAAGTTCTCCAGCAAGGCCTTATGCTGTGTGAAGCGTATTATGGCAGCATTAGGCCAGGCTTGCTAGGTAACCTATTTAACCCTATTCTGCTTGTATTTACAGATAGCCCTCAGGCTATAATACATATAGAAGCATAGGGTAAATACATTAGCCTGCAAGCCTGGCCTGATGCTGCCTTAATACACTTCACACAGCATAAGGCCTTGCTGTAGAACTTATATAATATGCTGCATCTATAGGTATTATAGCATGAGGACAATATAAATATGTATAGATACAGCAAAAAACCCCATGTGCATAGTCATAAGCAATGCATCACCTGTATAGTTCATGGCCACTGAGTTATGATGTGGCAAGCTTCTGAGCGGTCAGTTGTAATGCACTGAGCTGACAATCTGTCCTTTCTGTTCGTTAAAGCTGGCTGCTCAAGATTTGGTCTGTTTAGTTGCGTTTATTTTTTTTTAAGGAGGCAAAATGCGTGTGGGGGCAGGGGTGGAGCGTGTGGGGGCGGGGCAGGGGTGGAGCGTGTGGGGGGCGGGGCAGGGGCCCATGCATTATAAACTGCCCAGGGCCCATGGGATCCTTAATCCACCCCTGGTGCCACCTAGGTCCTCTCTTAGAATTTATCTGAGTTTTTTAAGGGCTTGTTCACATGGTAATTTTGCCTTCTGCCTGAGCTCCATTCACTGGGACTAAACCGCAAGCAGGTCCTTGGCATTAAAAGTGAAAAACCACAGCAAAAACCTTCAATGCCATGGCCCTGCTCATGGTTTGGCCCAATTGAATGATACAAAAATGCAAGCGGACACCAGCTGCGGCTTCCAGCAGTTTCTGTCTTGGCACTGTACCAAAATGGGACATGTCCCTTCTTGGTGCAGACATGGCTTTAAACCACCGACTGTGAATGGCTGAAAACAATAGGAGGCTGACACCATGCAGCCACCGATGGAATTGTGGTGTGGAGTCAGCACCAAAATTCCAGAGGCAAAGTTCACCATGTGTACAAGTCTTCAAGCAAGTAAAAAAGCTCATGAATGTTCAGTTTCTGCCGCTGACCAGCCTTTTCATAATGTGCAAAAAGTAAAATTGTATTGCTCACTTTAGAGACACAACATTGTTTACTCACTTTTAGTGGTGCATACATGAGATGATTACAGTTAGGGATGAGCAATAAAACTTAAAAGCATAAAAGCGCTCCGTACGGTATTAGAATGTATTGGCTCAGATGAGCCGAGGTTGTTACTTTGCAAAGTCTCGCAAGACTTCACGTAATAACTTCATAAATTAATTTGTACTGTAAAAAACCATTTCCCGAACTCTGGTTTGGTTCCAAGGTACCACTCCCGCTCCGTACAGTATTAGAATGTATTGGCTCAGATGAGCCGAGGTTATTACTTTGCAAAGTCTCGCGAGACTTCGTGAAGTAGTAACTTCAACTCATCTGAGCCAATACATTCTAATACTGTACGGAGCGCCCGCTCCGTACAGTATTGAAACAAAGTTTTATATGAATCGATTTCGGATGTTTCCGAAGTGATGCCTAATGGCCAGTTTGTGCCCAATACGGCAGAAGGTTATAGTTTCCATGCCAGTTTGTGTTTAAAGGCCAAGGAAACGCTCGTTCCTAATAATTGACCCATATAATTGTGCTCTGATCAGCCAATAAGCAAGCAAACGTTGATTTGTCAGGTGCCAAATAATCAGCAGCACATCTTCCTCTGATAATCAATGGAACTGGATGGAGGAGGAACAACTGAGGTAGCAATTGTTCCTCTCCTGTATACTTTGATTTGGCCTGTGTAATAACTGAGTGCAGATCAATGTGTTTATCAGTGGTAGCACCAACTGTGCCAGGCAGTGCAGGGACACATCTGGGCATACATATGAGCTCCTGGTGCATCCATTTCTTCCCAGACACACAGTAAACAGACAAGAAGTTTCTCTGTGCATTATTTAGTTGAATGGCTCTGTGTGCTATGCAGGCGTAGTCCTGTTAGCATGAGGACAGCAATTACCGTAATGTTGTCTGAATTAGGCCTTACTGTACTATTATAAATTCTGATCTGCAACTCTTTACACTTTTAGGGGGCATTTTCTTTACGAGAAAACTGTTTCGACCCAATGTGTTTCTGAATCTCTGTAGCCAAAGGCAGAGTTTATTAGAAGTGACCTTTGAAAAGTCAAAAGGTGAGCCTGTTTTTCTTTTTGGATTCACTTCAAAGGAAAGTTGCTTACTTTACTAGTACTTAGCAGGATGTGAAACACCGACAAGTCTGTTTGGTAAAACAATAGGGATCAGAAGAGGTGACAAATTACCTTTTATGTGGTTCTATGAAAAAGAATGGCACAAAACAGCAAGACAATAAATTTGGTCCATTCTACACAAACAGGTTTAAAGCCCAGCAAAGATAAATGAGTGTTAATTGTTTTAGGCATCAACAATATTAAATATCAGAAAAATACGACAAAAAGTCATAAATCTCAGCAGTGTTCTGTACTAACATTTAATAGGTCACTGGGAATCTGAGGACCATTAGCCATACTTCACATAGACTTCTGCATTATCTGACAGATTTCAAAGTCCTAACAAGGGATTTCAAAATGTTCTTCCAAATAAACAGACAGTACTGTATTTTCTGTATATCTGTATGGATATGTCACACTAGGCTGAAATCACATGCAGCATTTTGCTGCATTTACATAGTTCTTCCTTTTTCACAGTGTTTTGGGGTTTTTTGTTGTTTTTTTTTGTGGTGGGTTTAGACGCCCAGATGTAGAGCTGATTGTCAGAAAGGAGGCATTCTTCCCCTAGGTTTCTCTATAGTATTTAAAAATCTAAAGAAAAAACACACACTTAAAGATGATAAATAAAACATTAAAAATACAGTATGAAAAGTGCTTGAAATTGATAGTGTTTATTTTTCTTTTTTTTATTACATGCTTTTTAAAATGCTGGAAAAGAATGTATGTAGAAGAGCCATTACAAAGGTAATGGTATGACACCATACCAGGAGTCCCAAGAAATGGAATACAATTTCACCTTCCTGCCCAGGCCATTTTTTGCAAATCTGACATCGTGTCACTTTATGTGGTAATAACTTTAGAACGCTTTTATTTATCCAAGCGATTCTGAGATTGTTTTATCATGACACATTGTACTTCATGGTCCTGCCACTTTACAAATCACTAGTCAGACCACACATGGAGTACTGTGTACAGTTCTGGACTCCTGTGAACAAAGCAGACATAGCAGTGCTGGAGAGGGTTCACAGGAGGGCAACTAAAGTAATAACTGGAATGGGTGGACTACAGTACCCAGACAGATTATCAAAATTAGGGTTATTCACTTTAGAAAAAAGACTACTCAGGAGAGATCTAATAACCATGTATAAATATATCAGGGGTCAATACAGAGATCTCTCTCATCATCTATTTATCCCCAGGACTGTGACTGTGACTGTGACGAGGGGACATCCTCTGCGTCTGGAGGAAAGAAGGTTTCTACACAAACATAGAAGAGGATTCTTTACGGTAAGAGCAGTATAGAGACTATGGAAGGCTCTGCCTGAGGAGGTGGTGATGGTGAGTTCACTAAAAGAGTTCAAGAGGGGCCTGGATGTATTTCTGGAGTGTAATAATATTACAGGCTATAGCTACTAGAGACGGGTTGTTGATCCATGGAGTTATTCTGATTGTAGTTGGGAAGGATTTTTTTTCCCCTAAAGTGGGGAAATTGGCTTCTACCTCACAGGGTTTTCTTTTGCCTTCCTTTGGATCAACTTGCAGGATAACAGGCCGAACTAGATGGGCAGCTGTCTTTTTTCGTCCTTATAAGTTATTATGTTACTATGTAATATAGGGACAGTGACAGGGAACATTTTTGTAACATACTTTATTTAGGGAAAGCGTTAATGTACACTAGAGGTAGAGGCCCGCAGCTCCCAGCATGAACCATCTCTCTAGTCAGTGCAGTACTATGCTGATAGAAGACGGATGTCCCTTAGCAACGCTCATTTGAAAGAGCGGAGCTAAGGGATATTTTAGCCCAAGTTTTCTACCATAAATAAACGTTTTCCCTAAATAAAGTATACTGTCCCTACACATTATAAAAAAATAAAATAAACAGCAGTTACACTTTAAATTAAAAAATCCAAAATTTTCAGAAGATTTGGAAAAATTCATTACTTTCTAAATTTGAATTTCTCTACTTTTGAGACAGATATATATTACGTCATATAATAGTTTTTAATTAACATTCATCATATGTCTATGTTGGCATTATTTTATAAACGTCATTTTATTTTTTATAGGACGCTAGATTGCTTAGAATTTTAGAGGAAATTTTTAACATTTGCAAGAAAATTTCCAAAACCAACTTTTAGGACCAATTCAGTTCTGAATTCACTTAGAGCCCATTTCAAAAACTAAAGAAACGACATCGCTCAAAATATTCAAAACTGATTTTATAAACCTTAGATGTTCCACAGAAATGAAAGCAAAATAGAGTTTTTCCTGTAACACAGCAAGGGCTAACAGTCAATCAAACCTTAATATATATTACTATGATTCTGAAACCCCCCATATGTGGTCATAAAATGCTCTATGGGCACACAGCAGGACTCAGAAAAAAGGGAGTTTTTGGAGGGCAGATTTTGCTGGAATGGTTTTAGGGTACTATGCTGTATTTCAAGAGACCCTGAGGTATCCTTACAGTGGAAACCACCAAAAGGTGACCCTATTTTAGAAACTACACTCATCAAGGAATTTTTCAAGGGGTGTAGTAAGCACTTTGACTCAAGTGGCGTTTCATAGAATTTAGCAACAATTTGCTGTGAAAATAAAAATTACATTTTTAAAAAAATTATTTGGCTTTAGGCCAAAATGTTTCATTTTCACAAGAGGTAACAGGAGTAATTCACCCCATAATTTACTACCTATCCTTCCCTGAATATGGCAACACTCCATATGTTGCCATAAACCGCTCTATTGGCATATAGCAGGGTTCAGAAGAGGAGCACCATTTGGCTGTTGGAGGGAAGATTTTGCTGGAATGGTTTTTAGCCAATATGTCGCATTTGAAGAGACCCTGAGGTACCCCTACAGTGGAAACCCTCAAAAAGTGACCCCATTTTGGAAATTATATCCCCAACTTTGAACTAACCGGCGTTGAAACACTTGGCCGTGAAAATAAAAAATTACATTTTTGACAATACAATGTTGTTTTAGGTCCACAGGTAAACATATGAATGTGTAGTAGATGGTGAAAAGTGTATATGTAAGCTGTGCAGAGTATTTCACAGTGTAATAAAGTGGTAAAATTCTGATACATAAAAGATAAAATGAAGACTCCACAGATATCTGGTACACTTTAAAGCAATTATTTATGCAAGCCAGGTTTTTAAGGGCAGATTTGGTGTCCCTTCATACCCCCTGCATCTTTTTTGGGTCCTTCCATTCCTTGCTGTTTGGGGGACTTAATCAGGGAAATGTTGCTCTGGTACAAAATAGGCACCATAAGTTTCAGAAGTACTGGGGCCCTCCCCTTGCTGGTTTTGAAAAATTAAGCCTAAAGGAATGTTCCTCTCTGGCCTGCAGATCAAAGTAAAACAAAAGCATAATGTGGTGCCATTTGTGCAATATGCATCGCCAGCGTTTTGTACATCTTCATTTTCCGCATGGTACTGTACTGATCTTAACAAGCAACTTCTCCCATGTGCCTATTGTAGTTCAGGAAGCAGTCTGGCTTACGGGTAGTGGTATCTCATACAGTGGAAGGAAAGCTGCTGGTAAGAGGAATGTGGGTCAGTACACGGACATTCCTCTTGTCCTTTAAGGGGTTGTCTCCTTTCTTATATTGATGATCTATCCTCAGGATAGGTCATCAATATGGGATCGGCTGCCAGCCCCGCTGATCAGCTGTTTTAAGAGAATGAAGCAGTCGTACCTGCCTTCTCTTCACTGTTACCTGCTCGCCCATTTACTTCAATGGGACGGCTCTGTACTATATAATTATATGAATATATTTCACTATCTACACCTAGCTATGATTTCTAATGGATGGTACTGATCAGAGCTCAGTGATTGCAGGATGCACGCAAGAAAACGTGCGTGTATAATTCTGATCTAACGCTACCTGAATTTTACATATATGGAAAGAGATTTATCTATCTATCTAAAAGCTATCTAGTACTAACTGCCATTTCTTGATTTTTTTTACACACACACGCACACATACAAACAAAAAAAGCCTGCACGGAAAACTGAGCAGATATGATCAGTAAAATGTACAGTACTGATCGGTACTCATCATCACATACAGGTGCCAGCTGTATTCAATGCCAGCCACACTAGGTGGAAACTTGATTGAGTATTTTGCTGCGTCCTTGCCCCAGAATTTGCACTGTGCATTGGGAATGGTGAAATCCACAGTGGAAATCCACAGTATAAATTGACATACCGTATTCTTCTCCCTATAAGATGTAACGGCCCATAAGATGCACCTAGGTTTTAGAGGACATAATAACATAGTAACATTGTTTATAAGGCCGAAAAAAGACATCTGTCCATCCAGTTCGGCCTGTTTTCCTACAAGTTGATTCAGAGGAAGGCAAAAAACCCCTGTGAGTTAGAAGCCAATGTTCCCCACTTTAGGGAAAAAAACTCCTTTCTGACTCCAATCAGGCAATCAGAATTACTCCCTGGATCAACGACCCATCTCTAGTAACTATAACCTGTAATATTATTACACTCCAGAAATACATCCAGGCCCCTCTTGAACTCTTTTAGTGAACTTACCATCACCACCTCCTCAGGCAGAGAGTTCCTGTCACGAGCGTGCCTGCATCAGGTTGCAGGCAATCGGCTAGACTTTCAAAAGTGACATAATTTGACATGTTTTCCTCTTGGTTTGGTTGCTGTTTACCACACCCCTTCCCCTCAGCTGTTGCGGGTGTGGTGATTGTCTTTACCCTATTTATCCCTTCCTCTCCCAGTATCCCTTGCGGTTTATACTTTCTGCTGACTTTGTTGTGTGTAGTGTGGTTCTCGGCTGAGATCCGGTTGCTGCAATATCTGCATTAAGATAAGTGTCATTTTTTCCTATTATGTTTATCCTACTTTTCCCTGTTGTGGTTTTGCCTTCTGGAGTCTCCGGTTCGTCCGTCGTTTTGGAGGAACGGGTTGACTCCTTCCCCTGTCACTAGTTGCAGGGTTCTCTAGGGTCAGGTGTTATTAGGTTCCTGTGTATGAACTCTCCTACAACTAAGGCCTGTTCATACTGGTAGTCAGTCAGGACCTAGTTTCAGGGTTACCTGCAGGAGGTGACCATTTCCCTTGTTTGGTCCTTTTCCCTTCCCTCTTACGCTTGGTGTGGCTATACCCTCCACACCAGAGCGTGACATTATAAACTGCCGAACAAAAATTAATGTCATTTTTGTGTAGACATGGATGCTATTACTGCGCTTACTGAACGGCTGCAGGGACTCTGCTTGGAGGTAGGTGACATCCGCAACCAGATTCAGAGACCACAGGCTGGTGGTTCTGGGGGTGCTGGGTGTCAGGCCTGTTTGGAGCCTAAGGTCACCCTCCCGGACAGATTTTCTGGGGGACGTGATAATTTTATTCTATTCAGGGAAGCGTGCAAATTGTATTTCAGACTGGGTCCACATTCTTCTGGTAATGAGGAGCAGAAGGTTGGTGTGGTCATCTCGCTGCTTAAAGGTGATGCGCAGTCATGGGCCTTTTCTCTGCCGACCGGATCGCAGTCTCTCCGGTCGGTAGATTAATTTTTCAAGGCTTTGGGGATTATCTATGATGACTCGGATCGTATCTCCCTGGCCAAAACCCAGATACGTGACCTTCGTCAGGGTGAGTGCTCGGTTGAGATCTATTGCTCTGAGTTCCAGAGGTGGGCGACCAATACTGAATGGAACGATCCGGCTTTACGTAGCCAATTCTGTCAAGGATTATCAGAAAAGCTGAAGGACGCTTTGGCCTTTCATGAAACCCCTGTGTCTTTGGAAGCTGCCATGTCTCTTGCTGTACGCATGGATAGGCGCCTGAGATAGCAATCTAGGGGCCCCACTCTCAGGACGTACTATCACGTAGTGTACTGTCTTCCTATGACACTTTGGGTGAAAATTCCCCTAGGTTGATGTCAGGGGACGAACCCATGCAGTTAGGAGGGCTACTCCTGTTTCCACTCTTAAGCATTTTGGAAATAAAAAGGGTGTGTGTTTTTTCTGTGGTCAGAAAGGACACTTTATCAATGTATGTCCATGCATTCAATCTCTAAAAGAGAGAAAAGAAAAGGGGGCATTGAATTCTCATCTCACTCTTGGTGGGGTGGGTAGAAAAACTGAAAATGTGCATTTGTCTTCATCCTGTAGTACCCGTTTTCCCCTGACTGCCAAGGTGGCACTAGAGTCAAAGGTTGTGAGAATTGAGGTGTTTATTGACAGCGGGGCAGGGGTGAACTTGATTGATGCTCAGTTTGTCCGTATGCATGGATTGTCTCCGACATTGGAAAAGAAGATGTGTTTGCCATTGATTCTGCACCTCTATCTCAGAGGTGTTTGTCTCAAATGGTGCATGATATCAAATTAAGAGTGGGTGAATTTAATCAGGAGCTTATTTCATGTTTTGTGTTGGAAGGTCTTCCTGCTCCTGTGGTTCTGGGTTTACCGTGGTAAAGCAAACATACTCCGACCATTGACTGGCATACTAGACAGATTGTGGATTGGGGTGATTATTGCGTTGACAATTGCCTTAATACCTCTCTTTCCGCTTTAACTACTAAGACACTTCCCTCTTTTATATCGGATTTCTCTGATGTATTTTCTGAAGGTGGATGTCAGGATTTACCCCCTCACCGGGAATACGATTATCCTATCAATCTTATCCCTGGAGCTAAATTGCCCAAATCTAGGCTGTATAACCTTTCTGGACCTGAGAGAACAGCCATGAAGGAATATATCGCTAAGTGTTTGGCTAAAGGACACATTAGACCTTCCAAATCTCCAGTGGCAGCTGGGTTTTTATTTGTAAAGAAAAAGGACGGAACCCTTAGGCCATGTCTGGATTTCCGTGAACTCAATCGGATTACTGTCCGTGATCCGTACCCCCTTCCTTTGATTCCTGACTTGTTTAACCAGATTGTGGATGCCAAGGTGTTCTCCATGTTGGACTTAAGGGGGGCATATAATCTGGTCAGGATCAAGGAAGGGGATGAATGGAAGACTGCTTTTAACACTCCTGAGGGTCACTTTGAGAACCTGGTCATGCCTTTTGGGTTGACCAATGCTCCTGCTGTCTTCCAGCATTTTGTTAATGACATCTTTCATCATCTTGTGGGGAGGTTTGTAGTCGTGTATTTGGATGACATACTAATTTATTCTCCAGATATGGTGACATATCAGGATCACGTGAGACAGGTATTGCAAATCTTAAGAGATAACAAGTTGTATGCAAAATTAGAGAAATGTGTTTTTGCTATACATGAGGTGCAATTCTTAGGATACCTGCTTTCATCTTCATGTTTTCGTATGGATCCAGAGAAAGTCCGTGCTGTTCTGGACTGGGACCGACCTGAAAATCTGAAGGCTCTTATGCGATTTTTAGGGTTCACCAATTATTACCGAAAGTTTATTAAGAACTTTTCGACAATAGTTAAACCCTTAACTGACATGACTAAGAAAGGGACGGATGTCTCAGTGTGGTCTGATGCAGCATTGCGAGCCTTCTCCGCTGTGAAGGAGTGGTTCTCTTCTGTCACCTATATTGGTGCAGCCAGATGTGTCACAACCTTTCATTGTGGAGGTTGACGTATCCGAGGTGGGGGTAGGAGCAGTTTTATCACAGGGCCCGTCACCTGGTAAATGGCTTCCATGTTCTTTTTTTTTTTCGAAAAAACTCTCTGCTGCGGAGATAAATTCTGATGTGGGTAACAGAGAGTTACTGGCCATTAAGTTGGCTTTTGAGGAATGGCGTCATTGGTTGGAAGGGGCGATTCACCCAATCACTGTATTCACTGATCACAAAAATCTGGCTTATCTGGAGTCGGCTAAACGACTTAATCCGAGGCAGGCCAGATGGTTTTTGTTCTTCACCAGATTCAATTTCATTGTCACGTATCGTCCTGGGATTAAGAATGTCAAGGCGTATGCCTTGTCACGTAGTTTTCCCGGAGGTGGTGATTTTGAGGATCCGAGTTCTATACTGTCCGAAGGAGTGGTGATATCTGCTCTTTACCCTGATCTTGAGACTAAGGTGTTTGAGGCCCAGGGAGATGCACCGGAGGCTTGCCCCCCTGCGAAGTTGTTTGTTCCTTCTGATTTGCGTCATAAGGTGTTTGAGGAACATCATTCTTCGGTGCTTGCGGGACACCCTGGGAGTAAATCCACTGTCGACCTCATCTCTCATAGATTCTGGTGGCCGGGGCTGCGTAAGTGTGTTGAGGACTATGTTGGCCTGTAGTGTCTGTGCACGCACTAAGGTGACACATACTCGACCTTCTGGACCCCTACTTCCATTACCCATCCCATCCAGACCATGGACTTCATCACTGATCTGCCTGATTCGTCTGGTAAGACAGTTATTCTGCTGGTTGTAGGCGCACTTTATTGCACTACCTGGACTCCCCAATGCTAAAACTCTGGCACAAGTGTTTGTTGACAAAATTGTGAAACTTCATGGCATTCCCACTGATGTGGTCTCTGATCGTGGGACTCAGTTTGTGTGCAGCTTCTGGAAGTCATTCTGTACTCGGCTTGGGGTACAACTGTCTTTTTCCTCTGCCTTTCACCCCCAGACGAATGGACAGACTGAGCGTACCAATCAGAGTCTGGAGACTTACTTGAGATGTTTTGTCTCTGAGAATCAGGAGGAGTGGTCCTCGTTTTTGTCTGTGGCAGAGTTTGCAGACAGGACTCCACTGGTAAGTCACCATTTTTGGTGCATATGGCTTTCACCCACAGTTTGGCACATTTTCTGGTTCTGATACTTTTGGTATTCCTGAGGAAGAACGTTTTTCATCATCATTGTCATCTATATGGCGAAAAATTCAAAATAATTTGATAAATATGGGTAACAAGTACAAACGTGTGGCTGACAGGAAACGTATGAATGGTCCGGACCTAAGTATGGGTGATTCTGTGTGGCTGTCAACTAGGAACATTAAGTTGAAAGTTCCTTCTTGGAAGTTGGGTCCAAGATTTATTGGCCCATATAAGTTTCGTCTTGAACTTCCTCAGGCTTTGAAAATCCATAATGTGTTTCACAGATCTTTGTTGAAGAGATATGTTGAACCTCTGGAGCCATCTCCCTTGCCACCCGCGCCTGTCTTGGTGGATGGTAATTTGGAATTCCAGATTGTCAAGATCATTGATTCTCGAGTTCTCTGTGGGACTCTTCAATATCTTGTTCACTGGAAGGGTTATGGACCTGAGGAGAGGACAGGGGTACCGGCATCTGACGTGAATGCCGGTCGTTTGGTGAAAGCCTTTCACAGGTCTCATCCTGATAAAGTTGGGCCTGGGTGCCCGGAGGTCACCCGTAAAAGGGGGGGGGGGGTAATGTCACGAATGTGCCTGCATCAGGTTGCAGGCGATCGTCTAGACTTTCAAAAGTGACATAATTTGACATGTTTCCTCTTGGTTTGGTTGCTGTTTACCACACCCCTTCCCCTCAGCTGTTGCAGGTGTGGTGATTGTATTTCCCCTATTTATCCCTTCTTCTCCCAGTATCCCTTGCGGTTTATACTTTCTGCTGACTTTGTTGTGTGTAATGTGGTTCTCGGCTGAGATCTGGTTGCTGCAATATCTGCATTAAGATAAGTGTCATTTTCCCTATTGTGTTTATCCTACTTTTCCCTGTTGTGGTTTTGCCTTCTGGAGTCTCCGGTTCGTCCGTCGTTTTGGAGGAACGGGTTGACTCCTTCCCCTGTCACTAGTTGCAGGGTTCTCTAGGGTCAGGTGTTATTAGGTTCCTGTGTATGAACTCTCCTACGACTAAGGCCTTTTCATACTGGTAGTCAGTCAGGACCTAGTTTCAAGGTTACCTGTAGGAGGTGACCATTTCCCTTGCTTGGTCCTTTTCCCTTCCCTCTTACATTTGGTGTGGCTACACCCTCCACACCAGAGCGTGACAGTTCCATGGTCTCACTGCTCTTACCGTAAAGAATCCTCTTCTATGTTTGTGTACAAACCTTCTTTCCTCCAGACGCAGAGGATGTCCCCTCGTCACAGTCCCAGTCCTGGGGATAAATAGATGATGGGAGAGATCTCTGTACTGACCCCTGATATATTTATACATAGTTATTAGATCTCCCCTCAGTCGTCTTTTTTCTAACGTGAATAAGCCTAATTTTGATAATCTTTCTGGTTACTATAGTCCACCGATTCCAGTTATTACTTTAGTTGCCCTCCTGTGAACCCTCTCCAGCACTGCTATGTCTGCCTTGTTCACAGGAGCCCAGAATTATACACAGTACTCCATGTGTGGTCTGACTAGTGATTTGTAAAGTGGCAGGACTATGTTCTCATCACTGGCATCTATGCCTCTTTTGATGCAACCCATTATCTTATTGGCCTTGCCAGCAGCTGTCTGACACTGGTTTCTACAGCTTAGTTTGCTGTTCACTAAAATTCCTAGGTCCTTTTCCATGTCAGAGTTACCCAATGTTTTACCATTCAGTATGTACTGGTGACTTGCATTATTCCTTCCCATATGCATAACCTTACATTTGTCAGTGTTAAACCTCATCTGCCACTTCTCTGTCCAAGCCTCCAGTCTATCCAGATCCCTCTGTAGCAGTGTACTGTCCTCTTCTGTGTTAATTACTTTACACAGTTTAGTGTCATCTGCAAAAATTGATATTTTACTGTGCAAGCCATCTACAAGATGATTAATAAATATATTTTTCATTAGACCTCAGCTCAGAGCCACAATCAGACCCCCAATGTTAATCAGACCTCAGCTCACAGTCTCAATCAGACCCTAATGTTGATAAGACCCCAATAAGAACTCAGATCAGACCCCAATGTTAATAAGACCTCAAATCAGGGGGCGTGGCCTAGCACCCAATGGCGGAGGACGCGGAGGCTCTTGGCTACGTAGCTGTGCCGCATTCAAAGCTACCCCAAGCCCCATCTTCCCCCTTGATATGGGGAAAAAAGCACCCAAGAAGCTCCCCCAGGGCGCCCTACCTGTCGCAGACACACAGCAGCCCGGCACCCTCCCAGAATTTATCATGCGGCCATCCCGTGCCGCCTTTCCATCGCCGCCATCTTCTCCTCTGGCCCTGCTGCAAGAGAGCGCGCTCCCCCAGCGCAGGGGTAGAGCGCACATCGAACAGACCCGGGATCCATCTCCTCTGCAAACCCCGGGCTCCCACATCCCAGGACCTACCCTGCAGCAACCCCCACAGGCTCCACAAGACTGGAGTGAAGGGACTGACCTTGCAGCTAATATGGCGCGTACCCCCCCTGAGCTTATACAAGAAGGGGACCCTCCCCCACAGGTTAGTGGTGGCATGAACTGCCCTAGACCCTCGCAGTCACCTGCCTCTCTGCATCTTCTTCAAGGCGACCCTGTGCCCCCCTCACCCCCCCAGTGGGGATTAGTTAACCCTATAGGTCCCAGCCTCATAGAATCTGAAGATGATATGGGAGCTACCCCCTCCATGTTACGGTATGCTGTCCCCACACCAGCCTGTTCCCCTAGCCAGGACCCTGACAAGGTTCTCCCTCTAGACCACCATCGCCCTCAGATTGGGCCTCTATTTTCTCTCAACTGCCCACCAAGCGAGACTTTCAAGCTCTGGTCACTGAGGTAACAGCTACCTGTCACTCTGAAATTTCTGCTGTACGGCACAATTTGCTTTCTATAACCAACCGTGTGGACACCCTTGAAAAAGCTCACACTCTTACAAGGGCGACTGACTCCCAACTCCACCCCTCAGTTCATGTGGTGGAATTCCGTGACATTCAGAGACACCTAGAGGACCTGGACAATCGGGGGCGGAGAAACAACATCAGAATTCGTGGTCTCCCAGAACCCCAAGAGACTCTGGACACTCTCTTTAATCAAATTATGGGAGACCCCCCCGTCCTTTACCACCAAATTAGACAGGCTTCATAGAACCCTACGGCCCTAAGGCTCGTCCCCGCAACCTAGGGACGTTATTTGCTGTGTGCGCGATTTCGTTCGGAAGGACGCCATTATGGGAAAAGTTCGAGAAGCACGTAATCTGGACTTCCAAGGGGCCCGTGTCCAATTGTACCAGGACTTATCTTAGATTACCTTACAAAAACGTAGACACTTACGTCCCCTACTGGACGCCCCGTATCGTTGGGGGTTTCCTTTTACCCTGATTGTCCGGAAAAATGATCGACCTATCTATCTCCGCTCCTACGACGATCTAGACTTCTTCTGTGCTGCCTTGGATCTGCCGACCCCGGACTTGACGGATTGGTACACTCCTGAAATCTCTCTGCCCCCACCACTGACCTGGCAAACCCCAGGGAATCCCAAGCGTCGACGACTACCCTCACCTAAGATGCCTGCGTTGCTGACTCCTCATTGCCGACCTTTTACTTACTCGACCTGCTGTCCTTGGCTGCATTTTTGGGATTTCATGGTTTAAACGCCCGCTCGAGGCCCACTCCTGGTGTTGCCCTCGTTGTCATGGATGTTGCTGTGACAACGCTGGCAATACTCAGTGCCTTTTCTTTTTGCACAGTTGCGAATAGTTAGACCTTCATTGTTATCTGATATTGTTCCTACCCTATCGGGTTTTGCTGTTTTTTTCTGACCCTCTTTTTGGGGCTCGACTACTTTTTTGAGACATTGGTCTGATTTTTTCTACTTAATTGATTCTTACCCTTTGTAGTTTATTTGTTTGTCTCATCTACTGGTGTCGGTGTCTATCCCCACCTTACCTACTGTTTCCCTCCTCCACCCACTACTCCCTTACCCGCCATTCTCTTTTCTAGTAATCTCCTGATCTCCCACGCGGAAACAGCCTGGAATTCGCTCTATCTACTGATGGTAGGATCGCATAGCCGTTCGATACCTGACAACCTGAGGATGAGTTAACCTTAACCCGTTCCACTGTACACTCTCCTACTTTCCTCACATGGCTACAATAGTCACACTAAATGTCAAGGGACTGGGGTCCAACACAAAAAGGAGACTAGTTCTTCGTGAGCTACCCAACTTGCGTGCGGACGTCGCCTTTTTGCAGGAGACCCACTTTGACCAGATGGGAACCTTTAACTTCGCCAAACACTACTACCCCCATGCCTATCTAGCTAATCACTCATGCCGGAAAGCAGGGGTTGCCATCTTACTCTCAGCATCTTGCCCCATGTCCATAACGACCTCCCACATTGACCCCACTGGTCGGTACATTATTCTGGAAGGTACTTACCAGGAACGCCCTATCGTATTATGCAATCTCTAGGCCCCTAACACTTCCCAGTTATCGTTTGTACACAAGGTTTTTAGCCGGCTCCATACTTTACCCCCCGCGGCTTGGATTATTGGAGGAGACTTTAACATGGTCTTCTCTGAGTCTGCAGACATGCTTTCACTTTCACCCACCGCGTCTTCTCAATTATCGTCGAGTCTAGCAAGGGATTTTCGCAGCACAGTACGTAAATCTGCTCTTTTTGACCTCTGGAGGGTTGATAATCCTACCAGTCGAAAGTTTACCTTTTACTCCCTCCCCCCCATCAACTACATACATACAATTAGACCTATTTCGTGGTCAGATCATGCCCCAGTCACACTTACACTGGCGCCTTAATGACTCCCTGCTGAAATCACTACCTACACGTACTGAAATTAAACAACACATCCAAACATATTTTACGGAAAACACAAACTCGGTTCCCTCCCAGGCCACGTTATGGGAAGCCCATAAGGCAGTTGTGCGAGGCCAATGTATTGCACTGGCTTCTCGCCTTAAGAAAGACAGATTACATCGAACACAGGAGCTAACGGCTTAACTCGCTTCCTTACAAACCTGGATACAGGCCAGACCCAGTCTTGCCCTCCTGAAAGAGTTGGTGGCTGCCCGAGCTAAACTGAAAGACTTGGCCACACACAAAGTGGAACGTCTGTTGTTGTACTCCAGACAGCGCTTCTATGAAAAGGGCAATAAAGCCCATACAATTATGGCTAGACAGCTTAGAGACACGGTAGCTAAGGGTACTCCTCAGGCAGTGAAAGACTCCTCTGGCTGCCCCCAATATCACCCTACTACTATAGCTCGCTGTTTTCAGGAATACTATGCCCAATTATATAATTTGAAATCTAATAACCAACATCCCCCCCCAATATCCCAAATACGGGAATATCTGAGCTCTTGTTGCCTCCCTAAGCTCTCGCCGGAAGCAGTAACCCTACTGAACACTCCTATTACTATGGAGGAACTGAACGAGGTGATTAAAGGTCTCCCGGCGGGTAAGTCCCCTGGCCCGGACGGTTTTACCGACTTATATTATAAGACCTTTGGAGCGGAACTTTAGTCTCACCTTCTGGCCCTTTATAATTCGTTCCTTCAGGGTTCTCCGATCCCCTCCACTATGCTCGCCTCCCATATTGTAGTAATTCCCAAACCGGGCAAAGACCCGCAGGACTGTAAAAGTTATAGGCCAATCTCATTGTTAAATGCTGATTTAAAGATTTTTACCCGTATCCTTGCTGTACGCCTGAATGCATGGCTTCCCACCCTGATCCATAAGGATCAAGTTGGCTTCATTCCGTGCCGTCAGGGAGGGGACAACACCCGAAGGGTTCTCAACTTAATTGATCTGGCCAACAGCACTGATACACCGGTGGTGATTTTAAGCCTGGATGCAAAAAAGGCCTTTGACCGCATTGATTGGTCGTTTCTATTTGAGACCCTTCGGGTGTTTGGTATCTTTGGTCCATATCTACAAGCTATTCGTAGCCTACATTCAACCCCTTCTGCTTTGGTCAGACTCCCACACTGTTCCTCTACACCATTCACTATTTCTAACGGCACACGCCAGGGATGCCCCCTATCACTGTTGATCTTTGCCCTATGTATAGAACCCCTTGCCGCCCACATTAGATTGAACCCCAATATTCAAGGTCTTAAGGTCCGTGATAGGGAATTTAAAATCTCCCTATATGCAGATGATGTGCTCCTCACACTAACCAATCCCCATATCACGTTGCCCAACTTACAAGCAGCCCTTCGCAAATATGGGTCCCTCTCTGACTATAAAGTCAACACCTCCAAAACAGAAGCCATGCCCATCCTTATACCCGACATGGACCTTCAAAGACTTAAAAGCAATTTCCCTTACCGGTGGACAGCGGAGGCTCTAAAATACTTGGGAGTTTTTATAACCCCTTCTTACTCCTCCCTCTACGCTAAAAATTTCGCCCCCCTTTTTAGAGAACTTAAAGCCCTCCTCCATAAATGGAAGCCCTTGTTTTTATCCCTTTTAGGTCGGATAGCGGCGGTAAAAATGTCACTACTCCCAAAGCTGTTATACTATTTTGAGACGCTTCCTGTACGTGTTCCCTTGTCGGAACTTAAACGTTTGCAACAGGCCTTTACAAAATATATATATGACTCTTGCCACAAACGCTTTGCCCTCGCCTCCAAGCGCTTGTCCATGATATCCTTCCTATATAACCCCGCCATCTAGTTTGAATGCTCCCATGGTGCATGTTTGGTCATCGTTGGGTCTCTTTCGAATAGCTGATGTCGTGGATGCCTCCACCTTGACATTCAAATCTTTCGAACAATTGCAGGAACATGCTAAATTGCCGAAGTCAGAAAGTTTCCATTACCTACAGATCCGTCACTATGTAAGCACTACCTTTGGTTCACTTCAAGTCTCCACCCCCACTAGGTTCGAACGTCTATGCCGCCTGGGCACAGATACTAAAGGTCTAATTTCCATAATTTACCGCCTCTTAGCCAACCCGACAGAAGGGGATCCCCCTCATCATAAATATATGGACAAGTAAGTGGTCCAATGATATTGGTTCTCCTATCTCCCACTCAGCTTGGCAGACCATTTGGAACAGAGCAGCGCAATCCTCTATCTGCACCACTTATAAGGAAACGCAGTATAAGCTGCTTATGCACTGGTACCATACACCAGCCCTCGTACACTCCCTGAACCCGGCCATTCCATCGGTCTGCTGGCGTTGCATGGGGGACGTTGGAACCTTATGTGACATATTCTGGACTTGCCACCTAATTACCCCATTTTGGGAGGGTGTCAGAGACATATTACAATCACTTCTCTCGACATCTGTGGCCTTGGACCCAAAGATTTATTTACTCAACATCCCACCCCAGAGAATGAGCAAGCATGCTTCCAGGTTGTTCCTGCTTTTGTGCACGGCTGCCAAGTCCCTAATAGCTAAGTCTTGGAAAAAACCTAATACCCCATCCATGTCTATGTTCTTAGCCAGAATTAGAGATATCAGATCCCTGGATTACCTTAGGGCATCTCTTAACAATACTGTAGATAAGTTCAATGCGATATGGCAGCCGTGGGACGCGCACCCCTCATACTCCTAGAATTATTCACCCTCGCTGTAATCATATTCCCCTTGCCTTTTTCTTCACCCTGCTTTCCCCCTCACTTCCTCCCCCCTCCTTCCTGTTGTGTTTCCCCACCTTGGTTGTCTTTGTCTTGTCCTCTGTCTACATCACCATCATTGCGGGTACATCTTACTGAAGTGCACAATTTTGGGATATTTCACATATACTATGCTTGGATATTACACATGTTGTTTTTGCTGTCTTGATAGGTACCAAGTCTCTCATGTATAATTTCCGCCATGTTACATGCTTGCTCTGATGGATCCTTAGTTCATTTATATTTACCCTTTGATGTTCCCTGTGATTGTCTTATAATGTCTTTACAAAAAAAAAATATTAATAACTAAAATAAAATAAACAGTTTAAAAAAAAAAGACCTCAGATCAGACCCACAATCAGACCTCAGCTCAGACTCCAATGTAAATGACCCCCAATCAGACCTCAGATAACAGCCCCATTATACCGTAAATAAGACCCCCATTCAGACCTGAGATGAGACCCCCATGTCTCATATCAGCCCCCAGCCTCATTTTATCAGCCCCAGCCTCATTAGTATTCACCCCATAAGACGCAGGGACATTTTTCCCCATCTTTGGGGGGGAAAAGTGCGTCTTATGGGGTGAAAAACATGGTACTGTAGATTTAAAATTCGCACCATGTCAGTTTATACCAATTAATTTTTTACGGGATGTGGACAAGATTTTAAATCTCATCCACATTGCTGGTATTATAAAATGCTATGGACATGAATATATGGTAGCAGATCTGCATTGTATCCATCCCATGCAGACATACCCTAAGGGTTCAACCATATGATAAGGTCTCCTGGTGCAGTTTTTAAAGCCAAAATAAGGAGTGAATTAGTATCTGTCCTTTATACTACCTCTCCTGATTGTAAGTTCCAAAACTGCATCAGGAAAAGTGACCGTGTGGCCCTACCCCAAAACTATATAAAAAAAAAATTAAATTGTGTTCATAAAAATTTTAAATTGTCAGTAAGGCTGGGTTCACACAACGTTTTCCCATCTGTTTAACATATACAAAAACGTATACAATGTAAACCCATCCTAAATCTCTGAATAAAGCCAATTTTTTAGGCTGAGAGTTAGGAAGGAGCTGCATGTGCCCATGCAAAAGTGAGACCTTCTGCAAGGAACCCTCACCTTTGCATCCTCACAGCTACCATCATCCTCTGAGAGAGAAAGAAGGACAGACAGTAAGTGCAAGTGCTTTTCTATAACTACAGACCTTACTCAGAGTGGAAAGGGTACGTAGCCTCAGGTGCCCACCACACTTTTACAATGGATTGGCCACCCATTGGAGGAGCTCCACCTAGTTGTGTTAAATGTAGTACGTATTGTGAATGTGCATCACATTGGTCAACTTATAAACCAGTTAGGATCTGATAGAAGGGGAGACTAAGAGCCTGCCATCTTACTGATGGTTATGCCATGTTCAGCTTTGGAAGTATTGTGTATGTACTGTAGAGAGACTAAACTGAATGCTATTAGTGTGTCTGTTTATGTACTGCTTAAAGGGAACCTGTCATCTCCGAAACACCCCCTGAACTAGAGTAAGCGGTGTATAGTGTAAGTGATGCTGAATCCGAATATGTAAGTTTTATCTTCATACTCACTTCTATTCCGACACTGTGCTTCCACAAACCAGCAGTAAAATGCATTGAGAGGACTCTTCTTTGAGTCCTCTCCATTATGTGAGTGAGCACCGGAGTCCAGTGAGTGCATTTTACTGCAGGTTTGTGGGAGCACAGCGTCAGAATGGAAGTGAGTATGAAGATAAAACTTACATATTCGGATTCAGCATCACTTACAGTACACACCGCTTACTCTAGTTCAGGGGGTGTTTCGGAGATGACAGGTTCCCTTTAAATTACCTCAGTAGTAGTAGTAAAGCCAGGGGTGTAGCTAAAGGCTCATGAGCCCTGGTGCAAGAGTTCAGCTTGCCCCCCCCCCCTCACTAAGCACTGGTGCACCTAGCTTTTCTGCTGCCCGAGGAAAATATTGAAACACCCCCCACATACCGAATTCTCAACCTAACCCCTTCCCTAAAGTCCTTCTTTTAAAGGGGTTGTCCTCTTTTTACTACTAATGATCTATCCTCAGGATAGGTCATCAATATCAGATCGTCCGGGATCCTCCGGCACCCCTGACGATCAGCTGTTTGAAGAGAGGGCAACGCTCATATGAGAGCTGCTTTCTCTGCTCTGGTCACCTGCTCGCCATCACATTGGCAGTGATGAGCAGTAAACAGAGCAGAAAAAGCAGCGTTCGTACAAAAAAACAAAAGAAAAACGGACAACCCCTTTAAAGACATACTTGGAAAACATTACATACAGTGCTACAGAACATACAGGAGAATACAGCGCCACATATATACCTCTTACAGCCAGTGACGTCTCCTCTGATGTAGACGTTCTCTTTCCTCTTCTTCTCCTGTCAGACCAGACCGACATGGTAACTTCTTTTAGCCAATCCTCGTCTCTGCAGAGTTTAACAAACAGACATCTTACTTTCCTACATTTCCATCACCCTCTCACCTTCTCAACACCCCATCCTGCACCCCCCCCCCAAATAATATCCTGCAGAAACAGTCCCCCTGAAAATACTGGTACCATACAGAAAAATAATACCCCCTACCTTTCAGATCAGACCCCCATATCAAACCCCAGATGAGACCCACCATCTCCAGACCCCCATATAAGACCCATATTAGACCTCCAGACCCCCATTAGACCTCAGACCAGACCTACAGACCCCATTAGACCTCCAAATCCCCATATCTGACCCCTTTTAGAACTCCAGACCCCCATTAGACATCCAGACCCCAATTAGACCTCTCTAGACCCCCAGTCAGACCCATAATCAGACCATTCAGACCCCCAATCAGACCATTCAGGCTCCTAATCAGACCCTTCAGACCCCCAATCAGACCGTTCAGGCTCCTAATCAGACCCTTCAGACCCCCAATCAGACCTTCAGAACTCCAATCAGATCCTTCAGACCCCCAATCAGACCCCCCTTGAGACCCCCAATCAGACCCTTGAGACCCCCAATCAGACACTTCAGACCCCTAATCAGACCATTCAGACCCCCATATTAGACCTCAGATCAGACTATAAAATAAAGAAACAAACTTACCTCTCCTGCTCTGTCACTCCTCTCCCTGTCAGGCTCTCAACTCTTCTCAGCGCCCGCACTGAAGTCACCTGACCTCCTGCAGCGTCAGGTCAGAGTGCGCTCTGTACGTCCTGACGCTGCAGGCAGGAAGAACACAGCAGTGCAGGCCTCAGGAAGAGCGAGCAGGAGGAGGGGTAAGTACAGTACAGCGCTTCTCTCCCCCTCCTCCTGCAGACTAGTGAGCGCTTCTATTATGGAAGTGCTTACTAGTATTCCCTTTATAAGATGCATTGCATCTTATAAAGGGAAAAGTAGAGTACCACTGGCTTAGGGGCCCCGTCGCAACTGCAACCACTGCAACCGCTGCGACCTCTATAGTCATGCCAGTGAGTAGAGCAACTCTTAACCCTACAACATCAAAGTCATCCCACCTAACAACAGGCAGGAGCCACAGAACTCAGGGAGTGTCCCAAGGGAAGAAAGGGTGCACCTTTCATTCACTGCTACAAGGCCCCAGGAAGCACCACATATTGCAATACATTGTATACATGATGAATGTTATTGTTTTTACCACTATTGTCTTTTTGGTTTTACACAACTTTTGCCTAACAATTGCTTCTACCAAAATTATATGCTATCACTTTCTAATCACTGGAGATCCAACTGCCAGAACCCCCACTGATCTGAGAATTAAAAGGTTATTCCCATCCCAGACAGCTGTGGGTCATACCTTTTGGACCTGCTCCTATCTCCAGAACGGACCCCCAAAAGTGAAGGAGAGCACACCAAGCAAGCATAGCTACCCTCCACTCACCACTTTGGAAGTTCCGAAAATAGCTTAGATCTGATTTAGCTATTTCTAGCAGTCCCATAGTGGTGAATGGAGATTTGGGCATGCAAATAAGGTGCATTCTCCATTCACCCGCTATGGGACTTTTGAAAATAGCCTAGCACATTTGCTCAGCTATCTTCAGAACTCCAATAGGAGTGAAAGGTGAACATGAGGAGGTGGTGATGGTAAGTTCACTAAAAGAGTTCAAGAGGGGCCTGGATGTATTTTTGGAGGGTAATAATATTACAGGTTATAGTTACTAGAGAGGGGTCGTTGATCCAGGGAGTAATTCTGATTGCCTGATTGGAGTCGGGAAGGAATTTTTTTCCCTAAAGCGGGGAAAACTGGCTTCTACCTCACAGGGTTTTTTTGCCTTCCTCAGGATCAACTTGTAGGAAAACAAGCCGAACTGGATGGGCAGATGTCTTTTTTCGGCCTTATAAACTATGTTACTATGTTACTATGATACTGGTTATAGGCACAGGTCCCAGAGGTGAGACCCGCATCTATCTGATATTGATGGCATATCCTAACGGTATGCCACCAATGTCTGAGATGGCTATAGCCCTTTAAGGAACCCTTCATAGCTTTTCCAGACATGAGCTATGAATGAAACTGCAACACAGTTCCATTTAAGTAAGGGATTGTGCTTTACTTTCCTGCACAGACTACAGGGAAATTTTTTTATAGGAGTACTGCAGCATCTTCAATCTCAGTAAGAAGGGCTATATTTACAGTTTATGAACCTGTGTTATGAACACAGACAGCCTCCCTCTACAGGGTAAATTTAGTAGCAGCAGTACTTCTGGAAGCTCAGGACACATGGTATCTAGATTATATACAAGTGCATCTCAATAAATTAGAATATCATAAAAAAGTTTTTTTTCAGTAATTCAGTTCAAAAAGTGAAACACATATATTATATAGAGTCATTACAAACTCTAAAGTGAACTTTTTCAAGTGTTTATTTATGTTAATGTTGATGATTGTGGCTTACAGCCAAGGAAAACCCAAAAGTCATTATCTCAGAAAATTAGAATATTATATTAGACCAACTGTAATTTTTTTTTTAAACACAGAAATGTTGGCCAACTGAAAAGTATGTACAGTAAATGCACTCAGTACTTGGTTGGGGCTCCTTTTGCATGAATGACTGCATCAATGCGGCGTGACATGGAGGCGATCAGCCTGTTATGGAAGCCCACTAGACCTCAAGCAGCTTGAATTGAATGCCTCTGGTGTTGTCTATTTTTCATGAGTGGCTTGGCTTGCTTTGATACAGCACTCTGTGAACAGCCAGCTTCTTTAGCAATGACCTTTTGTGGCTTACCCTCCTTGTGGAGTGTGTCAATGACAGCCTGCTGGACATCTGTCAAGTCAGCAGTCTTCCCCATAATTGTGTCTTCTACTGAACCAGACTAAGGGACCTTTTTAAAGGCTTAGGAAGCCTTTGCAGATGTTTTGGGTTAATTATTCTAATTTTCTGAGATAATGAATTTTGGGTTTTCCTTGGCTATAAGCCATAATCATCAACATTAACATAAATAAACACTTGAAAAAGTTCACTCTGTAATGACTCTATATAATATATGTGTTTCACTTTTTGAATTGAATTACTGAAAAAAAAACTTTTTGATGATATTCTAATTTATTGAGATGCACTTGTATCATCAGCATAGACTGAGATTGATGTTCTTTCTTTCTACACAGTCAAGTCACATTATTATGACCACCTTCTATTTTTGACATCTACAGCACGCAGATGATGAAGGAAGTCATGTGTTGGGAGCTTGCTTGGTGTGTTGCATGCTGCTGTAGTGAAAGTGTATCGTGAGTGGACAAATTGCACCATTGCAAATAAACAATGTGAAAACTGTGGAGCATCTTGTGCCACTAATGTGAAAGGTGAACATCAGCTACAAAGATGGGCGAGGGTGGACCAACACACAACAGTGGAGCAGCCCACCACCAAAATGAACCAGGGAGCTACTGTGTCTAAAACAACAGTTCAGAAAACCGTACTGCGTGTGGGACTCCAAAGCATACGGATGTTCATTGCATCTCTGCAAGTTGCATTGACAGAAAAGGGTTCAATTTTTGTGGCAATTTCGGAATTGGACCTCTACCAATTGGCAAAGGATTGCCTTTTCTGATGAGACAGGTTTTCTGCTTCACTGAACGGATGGACATTGGCATGTCAGGTAAGAAACATCAAATAATAAACACAACTATTGATGGAAGAACACAAGCTGGTGGTGCCTGCATTATGGTCTGGGGAAGGTTTTATATGGCATTCTCTGGGCCCACTCATTCATGTGGAAGGAACTCTCAACCAGGTTTGGGTATGAATGCATCCTTGAACATCACATATACCCGTACATGCTGATTGTCTTCCCTGGTGCGGATAGGATCTTCCAGCAAGACAATGCAATATGTCACGAGGCTAGAAATGTCTGACATTGGTTGGAAGAGCATTATCAAGGCTTCCAAGTATTACCCTGGCCCTCAATTACCCAGACTTCAAACCAATTAAGCATCTGTGGGACCATCTCCATCATCGTGTTCACTATACAGATCCTCCCCATCGCACTCTCCAGCAGCTGCACTGCCATTAGCACAGCTCCAGATACCTATGACAACCTACCAGGACCTTATTGGGTCACTCTTAGCCCGTCTAGTGGCTGCCCATGCTGCACACAGGGGTTACTCTGAATATTAGCCAGTGGACATAATAATGTGACTCAACTGTGTAGTGCTTTGTGCTGATTATTTGTAATCCTGCCACTACAGATCCTGTGCTCCCAGAACTGATTACAGCTAACAGCTCGCCCACCCCCAACTGTGCTGTCCAGTGGTGACTTGGTTAGATGAAAAAATATATCTAAAATAGAGTGCTGCCTCCTCAGTAGTGCCACCCTAGGTACCAGATCATAGGTGCCTAGCATTAAATACAGCCACTTTAAAAAAAGAAATTTATTTTTACATTTCTATCTCTTGTTTTAGAGATGAATAGGATTTTGTTTATGACTTTCCAGTATAATTCATTAGCCAAGAAAATGAATTCCTCTACAGAACAGGAGGCTATTATAGGTATTTTTGCTTTGTAATGATATTCTTATTTCCTATCACATGATATTATGGTTTATTATTGGAAACTTTTTTCCAATGTATGTAATATACAGTAGGCTATAGAATTGTGCTGACTTTTGCTGATAGAGTCTTCAACTCAGTGACTCAAGTCTGGCGACTTCCCTTTTGATTCAGCAGTGTTCTTAGACATTGGGTCAATCGCCCCAACAGCTGAATCATCCAAGTACATTGATTACAGTAAGCCAATGTCCAGATTACTAATATGTGAAATACAGGTCAAGTAGTTTCCAGTATGCAGACAAAGTTTACTGTAGGAATGGACAATGGCCACTGATGTACCCAGCATGATTCATACAGTCCAGTATCAATTCATTCAGGGCTTATCAAGCATTCTGATATGCTCTAGAAATCTTCAATAAGACAGGAAGTTTGTCTTACATTTCTACAAGAGCTTCACAGTCTTATTTTCTGACATTTTATAAATGCATGAAAAAACATACTTGAAAACATTATTTTTATATACATACGGTGTAACAAACATTTTAGGACATATTTAGTGGCATTTATGGTGTACTTTTTAGAGATGAGCAAACTTCTTGAAATCTTGGTGTCCAATTCATCAAATTTTTCAAAATATTTCATTCGATTCATCACAAATCAAAGTTCCTCCAAGTGGCTTGAAAATTGGTATATGACATGCTGAGGTCAGATGTTTTAATATCTTTTTTTAATCTCTTTTTCACATTTTCCTAAGCATTTTACTCTTTCTTTCTCCTCCCTATTTAAAGGGGTTCTCCAGGAATTAAGAAAATGATATTACTTATATATTACTTTATTATAAATACATTCCCAATTACCTTTCATTAGTTATAATGGCTCGTTTTGTCTACAGCAGAATCATTAGGAGAAATAAAATGGCAGCTGTGCCATTAGTACACACAAAACAAGTCCTAATCACACAGTAGGACAAGTTACTTAAGAACACTGAGCTAAAGAACTGCCTCATCCTCCTCCTCTCCTACATGTCAGGGATTATGAAAATAAATACAACTGAGAAGAACCTGAGCTGAATCTCTTTGGGAATGGAGTCTGAGGACATGAAGTGCAGATGGACAGGACAGACTCTGGTAATGTGGAGCTGTGGTAATGGAGACTGCATACAAGTGCTGCTGCACATAGCCATACCCCCATCCTCATCTCTGTACTTCATGTCTCCTCATGAACTCCATTCCTACAGAGATTCAGCTGAAGATCATATTAAACTGTATTCAGGATCATAATCCTTGACAAGTAGATTAGAGAAGAGGATGAGGCAGCTCTTTACCTCAGTGTTGTGAAGTAACTTGTCCTGCTGTGTGATTAGGACAGGTTTTGTGTGTACTAATAGGTCAGCCGCCATTTTATTTCTCCTAATGATTGCTCCCTAGACAAAACGAGCCATTATAACTCATGAAAGGTATTTGGGAATATATTAACCCCTTTAAGCTCTTGAATGTAATGGCAGCAATAGCAAATAATGTCAGAGTGTCACTGACATATGCAGTATAGCTATGGGTAAACCCATGGTTGACGGTGTTAACAAACCACGCGTTTAAAAACACACTTCATTGTTACACGTGTTATGCTTTTTCATTTTAGAAAGCTTCCAAAAATTGTCGCTTATCAGCTTATAAGGGGCAGATAGTGTTTATACACACAGTGCTATGAGAAAAAAACTGTGGCTTTTTGGGACCAATCCTCCAAAAATTATGCCTTCAAGGGGCAGATACCTGCCCTTGTTCACACACACACACACACGTTAATGTTATAAGAAACTGGGGCTTCTTGTGCGCAAGCATCCAAGAATTATACGTTAACAGGGGAAGAATGCCTGCCTGTATTTATATACTCACAAGTGTTAATTGTCAGAGGAAACACTGGTTTGTTCTGAACGAGCCTGGAAAAATTCTCATTTTTAATTGGGAGCAGCAGCAGTACAGTGAGGGGAAGTGTGAAAATCCTCACAGATCCATGCCTTGTTTATTTTGACAAAAACAATGTTTTGTACACTGGTGAAGGAAAACTTTGACCTTTTTGGTGCCACAGAGCCTTTATTAAGACTGGCGTCTAAAACGCCAGACTTAGTAAATGTGTCCCATAGTACTCTCTCTAAAGACACTTTGAAGTTTTTTAGAAGAATCACAGGCATGCAAATAGAGTCCTTCTAAAATTTCCATACTGAGGGGTGCAGAACTGAGATACAAGTGGGCAATCTTTATCAAAGTATAGGGGATGCTTTTGCAGTACTCCCTTCCACAGTAGCAGCAAGACTTTCTGCCATAAACAAGTACGATATCTTGCTGTTTGAGTCCAATGCACAGCATTGTGAGTTCTAGACCTTCTCAGATGTCTGGTCTCTCTTTCTCTCTGGAGTTCTTTGGTAGTATGGCTGTTTTCTGGGCAGTTGTAGGGTAAGGGATGAAGGTTCTCTGAACTTAGGGTTAGTTGTGCAGGAGGTTGAACAGACACATCATTCTTCCAGGCTGCTTCAGACTAGACTCCCTCAACACTAACTAGTCAGGGGGTGGACCAGGTCCATCTGTTGGCAACCTAACACAATTTACCAAGATATTAAAGGGGGGTTACAACCACCCTGTAATCCAGCAGTGGTGGCTGTGCTTGCACACTATAGGAAAATGCAACCCCGGGATACGAGCAGTGTATAATGTGATGGAAAAATTAATCAATCCAGCAAAGCAGGCAATATGGACAATCACAATACATCAGTAAGTGCTTTGTATTAAAAGGGTTACATAACCTCTTCTCTACCCCTCCACCCCTTATGAGTGGAGCATGCTCCCCCTTGCCCTGAGTTGCATCATGCAAGGCAAGGGGTCTTACACTACTAGGCGGAGGCTTCCGCCTAACGGTGTTCCCAGTGATGTCACTGGCACTAATGGGTGGCCTTTAGCACTGCCCTAGCCTGTAAAGCATGAAATGCTCCGGTGCTCAACTCATAGAGGCTGACTGGGTGAAGAAGGGATTATGTATGGGTTCAACCCCTTTCACTTTATCTACATGATAAATGCCATTTGTTGAAGTGAGAAAACCCCTTTAACGACCCCCCCCCCCCCCCCCGCCCACATTGTCCATACAGTGCTATTAAATACATATACATAACAAATCACAACATTTAACATTGCATTAACTCCTTTTGCAGTAGTCCTTCTAGGGTACTGCATATGCTCATAAGATCTTTGCTGATACATACCGTACACTAAATGTATGCATCAAATGTAACATGAACACATGAATCCCACACATTATCTGTGTTCATGTGTCATACATACAGGGAGATATAGTAGACTGGCACTCCTAACAATCATTGAAGCCTTACATGTGTTAAAACCTAAACTATGTCAATGTTCAGAAGTCCAAAGTGTACAGACTCAGTGACCTGCTTAATAAAGATGCAGAGGTAAAGTCAGTGACAGGCCACTTACGAACGTCCTACTCTGGTTCTTAAGTATGCACTGTATTGTTCTGGATATTTGGTATCTGCCACCTGACCCCACCCAACATCTTCTAGGCACCCTTCTCTGCTATAGAGAACAGGGGATTGATGAGTGGCATCAACAGAGATAAGTAGGTGCTCTAAGCCAATGAGAAGTAGGTTTAACATGTGTGCCTGCTGATGCCACCTACTAGTCACACATCTGTAATTACAGATGTATAACAAAGCACTGTAAAGAGCCCACTAGTGTGACTAACATACACCTTGTTTAGCCTCCGCCCAGCACTGCCCCTGGTTCTGGGGTTCTCCAGCCTGGAGTTAGGTGGGGTGCCCTTGGTGGCGAAGAATACCGAGGTGCAAGGCAGAGTCCTCTGAAGTGTGAGTAAATGATGAGGCAGATTTAACAGAACTTAGCTTAGGTTCCGATACAGCACTTACAGTAAATGTCCCCGTTCAGACTTTGCATAGACAGATAGACAGATCTTACATAGTTTTGCAATCTTAAAAGTCTTTGTTTTTTTAACTCAAAATAAGTACAATGTAATAATAAAAACATTGCCCCCAAAGATATACATAGCCTTTAAGCATCCAGAAACAGGGGTGCAACACTTCTAACTTTCACTATGCAACAATGGGCAGACCCCTGTTTATGACAGAGTTCTGTTGCTTTTTCATGTTGCTGTACTCACAGGAAACTGATCCACAGTTCCTCTGCAGGATGTGGGTCTTAGCAGATCCACAGTCTGCCGCTAAATATGTCCAGGCTTTCGAAGCCTTTTGAAGTGAGCTGTGGAGTCCAAAAGATCATAAGACAAATTATCTCCACAGAGCTTCTCAACGCACCACCTCTCAATCCTGGGATGTTCCACAAAGTATATATGTTTTACTTTTTTCTTTGCTCTTGATCTCTTCTTCTCCAGTGGCAGGGATGACTGGACTGGAGCAGATGGCCTTGGTTCCTCTGGCTGCTACTACATTGGTGTGGGCTCTTCTGAAACAGCCCCTTTTAGGCAAAGCTTCAGCTGGTTACAGTGTAGCACTTGTGGTGTCTGGCCCTCTTTGGTGATTTCATAAACAATGTTTTGAGGATGCGGAATAGCTGTTATGGTGTATGGCTCTCTTCAATGTCTCAGCTCATTGCAACGGCTAAACAAAACCACTCCATTGGGAGAGTGTAGCAGCTTCATTTAGTAATGGTAGCTAAGGCCTGTTAACTCATTGTGCCAGTTACATACAGAGAATGCATAATACGCATTTCCACCCTTTTAGCAGTGTAGCATTTCCATAGCAGTGGGACACTGCACATTCATTACCCTATTACATCTAGTCTCTGCATTAAAGAGGTTATCCGAGTTATATTTATTGATGAACTATCCTCAGGATAGGTCATCAATATCAGATCGGCGGGGGTCTGACACCCGGCACCCCCGCCGATCAGCTGTTTGAAGAGGAGGCGCACGCCGTGCCACCGCTGCCTCCTCTTCATTGTTTACCTGCTCGCCATAACATCAGTAGCGGTGAGCAGGTGTAATTACACCTAACCATCCTATTCATTTCAATGGGACAGATCGCTCCTCTACAAGTGTATGGGAACGAGCCCTCCCATTGAAATGAATGGGACGGCTTGGGTGCAATTACACCTGCTCACCGCTACTGATGTTACGGCGAGCAGGTAAACAATGAAGAGGAGGCAGCGCTGGCATGGCGCGCTCCTCCTCTTCAAACAGCTGATCGGCGGGGGTGCTGGGTGTTGGACCCCCGCCAATCTGATATTGATGACTTATCCTGAGGATAGGTCATCAATAAATATAACTCGGATAACCCCTTTAACTGATTACTGCAGCTAAAATACGAGAGATGCAGTAAGCAGGGCCTTAGGTAATTTGAGCACAGGCAACTCCACACCTGCAGCCACAATGTATAATTTCTGGTTAGTAATGAATTACACTACTGGACAATCTTTACCCTGCAGAAGGTCCAGATGATCATGACTTATATATAATACTTACACATTAGTATTCATTTGGACATGTTTTGTGTATATTATACATAGGAAATATATGAGCTTTATTGATGGGTATGCAATCTAAACATGTAAATTTGCGGATATGGAAATGAGTCATATTGTTGTATTGCTGAAATGTATCAGCACATAACTTGTGGCTCTGTGGCATAAATCCCGACCCACACTCAAGTGTAGGAGAATACATCATTTTTTAATGTTTTCTGTTCTACACAAAGATTTGCTCATATTCGGGAGAGTAAAGAACAAAGACTTCTTGTGTGTGCGGGTGAGCGATTGTCTCGGGATGTGGTGTCATGTTCAAACATCTAATGTCATCTCATTTTGAGTCATGCAGCATTCAAGTGGTTGTGAGTTTCCCGCAATGTCCCAATGAATTGATCGGTGAGTAAGGAATGATCATTATAAGCCCACTTTCAGTAAAAATTCGAACGTGACTGAGTCTATGCCATGGCTAACAGATTTTACAGTAAGTCAGTGTATAATTCATCTATTTCTGGATATGTGGCAGCATTACATGCAGACTGTAACGGTGCAGCTAACAACAGAGCTGACCATTCATTGAATAAATTATCATTATTTACAGGGGGTTTATGAGACTTTTGGTTCTGGTGTTGTTAAAATTAAAGCGGTATAATACAAAATCTACTGATTTAACCCTTTTAAGGATGTGGCCTATTTTGTACTTCAGGATTATTTTTCACTTTCTTCCACATTTGAAAAGCCATAGTTATTTAGTGCTTGTTTAGTGGTGTAATTATGGGGTACACCTACTGTATTTTTTGGGGTGAATGAAAAAAACAGCAATTCCCATTTCTTATTTTTTTTTTTTGGGGGGGGGGTTGTTTTTATGGTGTTCACTATTCGGTATAAGTGACATGATAACTTTATGCAGTGGAACAGTACGATTATGCCAGTACCAACTTTATATATGTAGTTTTTTTTAAAGTGTTTCTACATATTGTATCACTGCATTCAAAGACCCATAACAATTTTATTTTTCCATGAATTGTAGTATTTGTTGGTGCCACTTTGGGCCACATATGACTTTTTTCATAACTTTTTATTATATATTTTCATAGTTGGAATTAACAAAAAAAACTTCATTTTTGGATTTCTAATTATTACTAGTGTTGAGCAAATTGAGCTTCGGATCTGAAGTCGATTCATACAAAAACTTTGGTTTTAATGCTGTCTCAGTACACCATTAAAATGTATTGCCTCCATGTAGACAAAATTCGTCTCACCCAAAGTTGCACAAGACTTTGGTGAATTAATTCGGTAATCACAACTTTAGAAACATTTTAAAATGGCAAACCAAAGTCGGGTTTATTATCGAGGTACCAGCCGATGCCAAACCCAACTTTGGATGCTATTTTAAAATGTTTTTAAAGAAGCAGATGTGATTACCGAATTCATTCACCAAAGTCTTGTGCGACTTCGGGTGAGACAAATTTTGTCTACATGGAGGCAATACATTTTAATGCTGTATGGGCAGACGAAAACAAAGGTGTTTGAACAAATCGACCTCGGATCTCTGATCCAAAGATCAATTCACTCAACACTAATTATTACGGTACAGCATAAAATTTTTTTACTGTTTTGTTTCTAAGTCCTTTAGAGGATCTTGAACATTTGATACTCTACTCTCCCATATAATACATTGTAATATTTATGTATTACAGTGTATTATATCAGTTACTTTAAAACTGACATAAAGTCTATTTGGTTCTGCCAAATGCAGAGCCAAATAGGAATCTGTAAATGGCAGGCCAGGGGGCCATTGTTATGCCCCTGGCTACATAGCAACCCCTTAACAGACCACAATTGCATCACGGGGGAAGATGGGTTGAAAGAGGGAGCCCCCTTCCTCCCTTGAACCAGGTAGCATTCAGAGTCCGTTAATCCATTACCCATAGGCAGTGCTTAATAGGAAGATTACAATGGTGGGCATTAAGGCCTTCACAGCCTTAATCAGCACCTCTTTTTTTCTCATTTAAGCTTTTAAAAATACTGGTAGAATTTTCATAATTTAGCTTCAGTATACCACCACAATGATGGACTTGGAAAAAAAAAGGCATCAAGATGTATTGAGTTGTAGATTTTCACCTTTAATTCAAGGGGTTTAACAAAAATAATGCATTTAGGAATTGCAGGTATTTTTACATAGTCCTTCTATTTCAGAGGCTCAGAACTAACTGGACAATTGATAAGTAGAGATGAGCGAGTAGTGTTCGATCGAGCCGGTATTCGATCGAATACTACGCTATTCGGCATACTCGATTTCAATCGAGTATAACGGCGATGGCGCACTTAGAATTCGTTTCCCCTCCCACCTTCCCTGGCGCTCTTTTTCCACCAATCAACATGCAGGGGGGGTATGACAGGCCCGCGGAGCACGCTGGCAGCGCGAAAACGGCGTCTACATGGATTGGCTGGAAAAACCATGTGACCTCGAATATTAAAAACTCAGCTCTTCCTGCTCGTTCGCATATGCTGCGTGAACTTAGTCAGGGACAGAGGCTGGAGAAGGGACAGATAGGTTTTAGCTGTTGGACAGGCAGGAGCATGATTAAAAGCCCTTATCAGGGCTACTATAGTGCAGTACAGTGATAGCTTTACTACAATATACACTCTGCAGAGAAAGGCTGCTGTATTCAGGGATAGCTGCTGGAGTAGGGACAGAGAGAGGCATTAGTGGTGTATTAGGTGCTCTGCTACATACAAAACTATATTTGGCACTACTGTTCTGCGTTCTTTTTGGCTGCAAAACCCTGTTATATACCTAGTGTGTATATGCACCATCTGATCTGGCAGTATACGGCTGTGAATTTTTTTTTTTTTTTTTTAAATACAGTTTATTTGGCTCTAGTGTTCTGGGTTCTGTGTGCCTGCAATACCCTTTTTGTATACCAGGTGTAAATACCCACCGTCTGACCTGTTAGTACACGGCTGTGTACCTAGAAATAAAAAAAAAAAAGGCCTTTTCTTTGGCACCTGTACTGTGCGTTCTCTTGCAAAATAATTTTATATACGTGGTGTTAATACCCACCGTCTGATCTGTTAGTACACGGCTGTGTACCTAGAAATATAAAAAATAGGCCTTTTCATTGGCACCTGTACTGTGCGTTCTCTTGCAAAATAATTTTATATACGTGGTGTTAATACCCACCGTCTGATCTGTTAGTACACGGCTGTGTACCTAGAAATATAAAAAAAATAGGCCTTTTCATTGGCACCTGTACTGTGCGTTCTCTTGCAAAATAATTTTATATACGTGGTGTTAATACCCACCGTCTGATCTGTTAGTACACGGCTGTGTACCTAGAAATATAAAAAATAGGCCTTTTCATTGGCACCTGTACTGTGCGTTCTCTTGCAAAATAATTTTATATACGTAGTGTTCATACACACCGTCTGATCTGTTAGTACACGGCTGTGTACCTAGAAATATAAAAAAAAAAAAAAGCCTTTTCATTGGCGCCTGTACTTTGCGTTCTCTTGCAAAATAATTGTATATACGTGGTGTTAATACCCACCGTCTGAACTGTTAGTACACGGCTGTGTACCTAGAAATATAAAAAATAGGCCTTTTCATTGGCACCTGTACTGTGCGTTCTCTTGCAAAATAATTTTATATACGTAGTGTTCATACACACCGTCTGATCTGTTAGTACACGGCTGTGTACCTAGAAATATAAAAAAAAAAAAAGCCTTTTCATTGGCACCTGTACTGTGCGTTCTCTTGCAAAATAATTGTATATACGTGGTGTTAATACACACCGTCTGATCTGTTAGTACACGGCTGTGTACCTAGAAATATAAAAAAAATAGGCCTTTTCATTTGCACCTGTACTGTGCGTTCTCTTGCAAAATAATTGTATATACGTGGTGTTAATACACACCGTCTGAACTGTTAGTACACGGCTGTGAAGGCAAAATATTGTAACCAAAAAAAAATAAAATGCGGAGGGGGGCTAGCGGAATCGGACGTGGACGAGGACGGGGGCGCGGAAATGCTGTTGGTGGCCTTGTTGAAGCCAGTGGGGATACAATGCGTGCTGGTGAGGGTCAGCCAGGATCCCTGCCTTTATGGGACAGTTAAGCAGGGGGCGGGTTACACCGCTGTTGAGGCCTGAGCAGGTTGAACAGGTGGTGCAATGGATAGCCGATAGCGCTTCCACACAGTTGTCCACCAGCCAGTCATCCACACAGTCTCACTTTGACCCTCCTTCCTCCACACCTGGCCAACAGAGTCATCCCACCATTGACCCCTCCCAGGAGCTCTTTTTGGGTCCTTTTTCAGATGTGCCGGAAGAATCCCAGGAGCTAGCAGAGGAATTTGTTTGTAGTGATGCCCAAACACTTGAGTATTCGCCATCTCCTGCTGATGTGGACCCTGAACCAGCATCTGTTATCATGAGCGATGATGATGATGAGACGCAGTTGCCATCAAGGGAGGCTGTTGGAATGTCCAGTGGGCAGGAGGAGGAGCAGAGTGAGGAAGTGGAAGAGGAGGTGGTGGATGATGAAATGACCGACCCCACTTGGCCAGGGGTGATGTCCAGCGGGGAAAGCAGTGGAGAGGTGGTGGTCTGCGCAGCACCAAAAAAGGCAGCAAGAGGCAGAGGGATGTCCAGAGGCAGAGGGATGTCCAGAGGCAGAGGGATGTCCACAGGCAGAGGGATGTCCACAGGCAGAGGACAGTCCAGACAGAGAAGTGAGGCCACAGCCAGCAGGGCCGAAGCTGTTCCCGGCAGCGGGCAGTCGCGCGAAGCTCCCCCATCGAGGCCTCGTACTTCTGTGGTGTGGAGATTTTTTAATGTTTGTGCGGATGACAAACTGAGCGCGGTTTGCACACTCTGCCACTCAAAACTGAGTAGGGGCTCTGAGAAGAGCAATCTGACCACCTCAGGCATGCGGCCGTCACTTGGAAGTCAAGCACTGGGCTGAGTGGGAGAGAGCAAACGCAATACAACCTGCGGCAAGGTCTTCCTGCCACTGCCTTTTCCCCTGTATTGTGTGCTGCCACTGCGGTCCAGACCTCCAGCCAGGACACCTCCACATCTGCCTCTGCCTCGGCTACTTTGGGGCCTTCTCCTTCAGCCTCCCCTTCCCCCGCATCTTCGCCTGCACCTTCACACTCCTCGTCCCATCAACTGTCCATCTCGCAGGCGTTCGACCGCAGGCGGAAGTACGCCTCGAGTCACCCCCAAGCCCAAGCCTTAAACTGCCACATCTCCAAACTGCTGGCCCTGGAGATGTTGCCGTTTAGGCTTGTGGAGACGCAGGCCTTCCGCGACCTGATGGCGGCTGCCGCACCTCGCTATTCCGTCCCCAGCCGCCACTACTTTTCCCGGAGTGCCGTCCCCGCCCTGCACCAGCACGTGTCGCGTAACATCAGGCGGGCCCTGAGGTACGCAGTCAGCGCAAAGGTCCACTTGACCACCGACTCGTGGACAAGCGCTTGCGGCCAGGGACGATACATCTCTTTGACGGCACACTGGGTGAATGTTGTGGAAGCGGGGACGGGGTCGCAAAGAGAGACGGCCTACATACCACCCCCGCCCAAGATTGCCAGCAGGGGTTCTGATAAACCCTCCTCCTCCTCCTCCTCTGCCTTAACATCGCCCTCAGCCGCTAGCTGGATCCGTTGCAGCACTGGCGCGGGGAGACGTCAGCAGGCGGTGCTTAAGCTCATCAGCTTGGGCGACAGGAAGCACAGCGCCCCAGAGGTGAGGGACGCCATATTGCAGCAGACGGAGATGTGGCTGTCGCTGCTGCAGCTAGGACCAGGCATGGTCGTGTGCGATAACGGCCGTAACCTGGTGGCGGCTCTGGAGCTTGCCGAACTCAATCACGTACCATGCCTGGCCCACGTTTTTAATCTGGTAGTCCAAAAATTCTAAAGACTTACCCCAACCTGGCAGAGCTACTGGTGAAAGTGCGGCGCTTGTGCGCTCACTTTCGGAAGTCAACTGTAGCTGCTGCTAGCTTAAAAAAACTCCAGCAACGCCTCCATTTGCCTGAACATCGGCTGTTGTGCGACCTGCCGACTCGCTGGAATTCCACCTATTCCATGTTGGCCAGGGTGTGTGAGCAGCAGAGAGCATTGATGGAGTACCAGATTATGAATCCACGCGTGCCTCCAACTCAGCTCCCTCAGTTTGCCAACCACGAGTGGCCATGGATGGCAGACATATGCGATGTACTGCGTATCTTTGAGGAGTCCACCAAGAAGGTCAGCAGCGAGGACGCTATAGTGAGCGTAACCATCCCGCTCCTATGCGTCCTTAAAGAATCGCTCATCGCAATAAGGGAGAACGCATTGCACGCAGAGGAGACGGGGTAGGAGGAGACGCAACGGAGCTACACAGTCAGACCACACTTTTGTCTGCTTCTCGGTGGCAGTTGCAGGAGGAGGATGAGGAGGAGGAGGACGACGTGGAGGTGGCTGTGGAAGAGGAGGAGGATGCTGGCGGCGAGGGGTAGCAGTCAGGCTGTGTGCGTCCCATTGGTTCAGCGCGGATGGGGCGGAGAGGAGGCGGAAGAGGAAGAGGAGGAAATGGCAAGTGATCCTTTTGGTGGGGCAGTGACGTCATGCCTATTCAGAGTCTGGCACACATGGCTGACTTCATGCTGGGCTGCTTTTCCCGGGACACACGTGTTGTCCAGATAGTGGAGAACAAACTGTACTGGGTCTTCACACTCCTGGACCCCCGGTATAAAGATAACGTCTCCTCTTTTATTCCGGTAGAGGAGAGGACGAATCGATTGCTGGAATACCAGAGGGAACTCGTGCAGAACATGATGGAGATTTTCCCACCCACCATCGCTGGCGGCAGAGAGGAGAGGGTCTCCCAGAGTCCCACAACATCGATCAGGCCCACAGCCCACCAGGGGAACACTCTCCAAGGGTGTGGGACACGGTTCATGGCACCCCCTCGTGCAACTTCCATCACTGTGGGGCCCGCTATCAGCAGGAGGGACAAGTATCGGCGGATGTTGCCAGGGAGTACCTGGCAGACCGTACCCCTGTCCTCCCGATCCCTCGGCCGTCCTACACTTACTGGGTCTCCAAGTTGGACACGTGGGCTGGAACTGTCCCTGTACGCCTTGGAGGTGCTGCCTGCCCTGCGCCAGCGTGCTATCAGAAAAGGGTGTTCAGCGCAGCCGGGGGGCATTATAACCGATAAGCGCAGCCGCCTGTCAACCGACAGTGCCGACAGGCTGACGCTAATCAAAATGAACAGCAAGTGGATTGACCCGGACTTTGCTTCTCCAACAGTGGAAAGCAGCCAAAAGTGAAGTGCCATCTGTATGAAGTGCCATTTCCTCCTCCACCTCCTTCTCCTCCTCCTTAACCGCCGTAGAATTGCTCCGTAAAAAAAAAAAAAAATATTTATGGCTCACTCTTGGCCTACAAGCAATTTTATCATGGCTCACCTCTTGGGCCTACAAGCAATTTTTATCATGGCTCACCTCTTGGGCCTACAAGCAATTTTTATCATGGCTCACCTCTTGGGCCTACAAGCAATTTTTATCATGGCTCACCTCTTGGGCCTACAAGCAATTTTTATCATGGCTCACCTCTTGGGTCTACAAGCAATTTTTATCATGGCTCACCTCTTGGGCCTACAAACAACTTTTATTATGGCTCACCTCTTGGGCCTTAATACAATTTTTAAGAGGTCTCACCTCTTTGGCCTCCACTTAATTTTTCGAGGGCTCACCTCTTGGGCCTCCATATAATTTTTTTGAGGGCTCACCTCAAGCTAACTTTGCGCACTCATTAAAATATTTTCACAACAAGGACCTAAGAGCCCTCGATGGGAGAGCTTTGTGTGGGGGCCTGTTATAGGGAAGAGATGCGGCCCTGTGGGCTCTAGCCTGCCTTCTCCATGAGCCTCTGGCCAGCCCATGGCCTCTTCCTGCCTTTTGCGGTCCTACGCATCCCTCAACATCCCCACTGCTTTACCTGCTAGACATGACACTGGGCCAGGTCGGGTCACTGACTTCGTCATACTCAACCACCTCCTCTTACACTGCCTCACTTTGCTCCAACAGCCTCCCTTGCTGGCAACTGTGTCTCATCATCGTCCCTAATCATTTTACACTTTAGTGCCCGTTCCACACCACCATCAGCTAGAGATGGAGCTTGCTCCAGTGTTTGGGCATCAGAACAAACAAAATCCTCAGATAGCTCCTGTGATTCTTGCATGGGTGGGAACACTGGGTTGATAACATTGGGCAGGGTGGGAGGAAGGAGGGTCAGAGTGAGGTCCCTGCAGTTTCTGCAGGCTATCGACGAGACTGGACTTTGTGGACTTCACTGGGTGGTGGACAGATTTAACAAATCTAGAAGGAGAAGGAGGGGTTTGCCGAGCTGTCTGTAAGGGTTGCGGAAATCCAGACAGAACCAAGGCCCAAAAACTTGGGTGGGGGTAGCAGGTTTGCCCGTCCCCGCCTCCACAACATTCACCCAGTGTGCTGTCAGGGAGATGTAGCATCCCTGGCCTCAAACCAAAGTGTTGGTGGTCAAATGGCCTTTTGCAGTAACCGTGTTACTCGGGCGTGGATGATGTTTTGGGACATGTGCCTGGGCAAGGCAGGGATGGCACAGAGGGAAAAATAGTGATGGCTTGATTGCTTTCCCCCTTGCCTATGCCATCTGTGGTTGTCATAGGCAACGTGATTTTAAGGGGTGCAGAATTTTATCTTCTTTTTGTCTAGTTTTGGCTTGGGGTCCATGGCAATGTAGAGGAAAGAAGGTTTCCTTGTATGGTCTCACTTTACAGAGAGGTTATATTGTCTTTGGAGTGTATTGTTGAGAGGCTGTGATAGTGGCGTAATAGTGCGACTTGGGCGCATTATATGCACCCAGACATGCTTCCCCTGCTGTCCCAGTTGCATTCCAGCAGTGTTGGCATCCTTTTCTGAGGTTTCAGGGTGGACTTGGTGACCTCCAAGTGGTCGAATTGAGATTTCCAAGTGGCGAGCATTTTTTTCCCATAGACTTTAATGGGATTCGATATTCGGTCGAATAGTCGAATATCGCGGTCTATTCGAATCGAATTTCGAACTTTCGAATATTTCACTACTCGCTCATCTCTAATGTCTAACCATTTATAATTAAGTCTCTGGTATGGCATGACTACTGCAGAAGCCAGGCAAAGCATGTGTGTGGCTGCTGCAGAATGGACAGTGTGGGGAACTCACCATTGGATTCATCAGCTCCCCAGTCAGCCAGTCCAAGCCTAGCTGAAGCCATTCTCAAAGTTCCTTGTCCCCTGTTCATGTTGTAGCTACTTACAGAGGTGGAATTTTAACACAACAGGCAGATTTATTAATGCGCACACCACATTTGCAGCATCATTTCAGAGATTTCACTTTCCCCTCTACTTTTTGAAAGTGGCTAGCAAAATAGGGGCTTAGTGGAGTAGTGGCCTCACACAACACAATAGATTTACTATAATTTATACCAGAAACTGGTATAAAATATAGTTAAAATCTTTAACAGCTCATAACTGGCCTAGATTTGAATTTCTGTTGCACAGACAGGAGTGGCAGAAGATATGCTAAAAATTTTTTAAAAGGTTTGTGCCTCTAAATAAATTTGGAGCATTTTGTACCAACAGACTTCAGACTACGATTGGCATACTAAGATATACTAACACCAGTCTTAGTATATCTGCCCCAGTGTACGATATATTACTAAGTGATAGCATTTCATATTCTGATACTTTGTAACATACATATAAAGACGTCCAGAACTCCATAAATGTCCTAGGAAGGCACAGGCACAGACCTACAATATAAGAAGTTCCAAAACATTTCTTCATATTTTAGCTTTCATGGCATTGTGGCATGAGGTAAGTTAAAGGGGTTGTGCAGTGCAAAGATACTGATTAGCTGTTTGAAGGGGTTGTGGCGTTCCTACTAATGCAGCTTTTGCTTCAAAATTACAGATGCACATCCGGTCTGGTGACTAAAATTGACATCCACTCTGTGGGCTCACCAAGTTTGGATTGGTAGTTTCTAGATGCATATAACTATATAAGTAGTAGATTTGTTTGTTTTTATGTTTGCTTTTACTCACGATGAAGATTATTGTTCCTCAAAACGCATTGGGTTTTCTAATAAACCTATTGTCCTTAAAGTCCATTCATGGAGTGAACTCACATGTGAGACAGCCTGTAATGTACTGGACGTGTGCAGTAATAGGGACATATAACGACTTGTGTAGAACGTAACTTTACTTTAAGAACTGGTAATGTTAACAGCAATATACAGTCTGAACATCAATAATGGAAGATAAGTTCTGTTTCTTATTTAACCCTGTCTTCGGCCGCACGCCTTTGCAAAGGGAGTCTCCCTCTCCTTCACACACCGTCTCCCAGGGTAATAGGTTGCCTGATGTCCCACACGATAACAACTTGGGGCAGTAATCTGCTTCTCTTCAGCTGAACCACACACACCCCTGTACTGAGCTGACCTTAGACTGTTCCCCACAATGTAAGCTTGCTTATGATTTCTGACCTGCAGACACCTGTAGCTGTAGTGTGGGCAATCTACTTGTGGACTGTGCTGGGCCTTCTGTCTGTCCTGGATCTGTGCCACCTGTTCTGCCTGTGGCCTGTAGCTGCTGTGTGCAGGTGTCTTGAGATGTCTTTCACCTTGGTTTAAGCCTTGCTTCAGCTGTCTCTCACATGTAGCTCTCCCTGCAGTCTTTACACCATGTGCACATGTATAATAAGCTAGCTCTGCTACCTTGTTTTTCTTAAGGACCTTGGACCCACCCATCTCCTCTGGGTCATAATGTCCATCTGATTGTTGTATGCACTGCAAGCAGCTCCCTCTGCTGGCCAGGAGGTGTGACTGCGGCATTACACCTTCCCCCCATGGCTTAAGGGTTGTCGTCCCGACAACTTGAGAGTTCAAAACAAAGTCTTCGTACGTGGCAGGCACTCTTCCAAAGTTAGTGCGCTGTGAATGGCGCAAAGGAGCAAAGTTCTCCAAGGGAGTGGGATTCTCCACCTCCACGGTGCCATTCTCGCCTCCGTCTGCTGGCACTTGTGGCTCTTCCCTTCTTTCCAGAGGTGACTCCTCTCGCCTCTCTGTGGGCTCTGAAGATGGCCTTGGAGGGACCCACCACTCCTCATCAATGTTTGTTGCCTCAGGACTGGGAGTCTATATGGGTCCTTCTTCAGGCATTCTTTCCACAAAGGTGCAGGGCCGCAACATGTTCCGGTGTAAGACCCGCGAGGATCCTCTCCCTTCTTCTGGCCTCACCTCAAACACTGGAATGTCTGGATTCGGCTGTCGCACCACCTCATAAGGCCTGGACTCCCACCTTAATTTCCCAGCTCTTCTGGCTGTGCGGTCTTGCACCATGACACGATCTCCGCCATGCAGACGCAATTCTCTCAGTCTTCGGTTGGCCAGTAAGGTATGAGGTCCCAGCTTCTGGGCCACTAAGTCGTACATCTCCTGAACCCTCCTTTGATGTTCCCCCATCCAAGTCTGGCGTGTCCAGTTTGCATTCTCTCCCTCAACTGGCATCATCATGTTAAGGGGACATCTTCCATTCCTTCTGAACATTAGCATGAAGGGTGAGTACTTTGTGGTAGAGTGCACAGTGTTATTATACACCCACACCAGCTCTACAACATAATCGGGCCAAATCTCCTTTTTTTGCTCTTCCAGTGTTCTCAACAATTGCAGCAGAGTTCGGTTAAGGCGCCCACATGCCCCATTGCCCTGTGGATGATAAGGAGTTGTCCGAGTCTTCCTAATCTGATAGAGCCGACATAACTCCTCAATGACTCTTCCCTCGAAACAGGCCCCCTGATCCGAATGCATTTGGGCAGGACACTCATATGGCAAGAAAAAGTTCTTCCACAGCGCCTACGCTGCTGACTCTGCTGTCTGTTCTTGGGTGGGGACAGCTACGGCAAACTTGGTAAAGTGATCAACCATAACCAGCAAGTATTTAAACCCCCGGAAGTATTCTTCAACAGTCAGATAGTCCATCATCACCAGCTGTAGTGGATAATGGGTTTGAATATTTCCGACTGGGGCCTGTTGATCTCAAGCTCTGGCCAAGTTACAACTGCGACAACTTCCACACACAGCCTTTGCCACCCTCTGGAGATTAGGATGATAGTAGTAGCTTTGCTGCCACATAAACGTTTTGGCTGGCCCGAAGTGTCCCTTCTTCTCATGCATCCACTCAACAATTTTTCTCACCTCAACAGTAGGTAACACAACTTGCCAGGTAGGTTCAACTTCTGTGGGAAGTTGGACCCTTCGGAAAAGGACTCCCTCTCATATAGTCAACCGGTCTTTCTGCTGCCATAGTCTTTCACTCTCGGGGCTCAGGGCTTCTCGCTCCTCCCGCATGGGTTGATAATTGTCTCGTAGCCATTCTTTCACTCTGGTAATCTGATGGTCTCAGAGTTGATGTTCCTGCCACTCTTCACTGGATCCCTCCACTGGAGCATTCATCACAGGAGCAACTTCCCGCACTGGGGCCGCCTGCATGAATCTGGAGTCTCATCTTCCTCCTGGTCATCATCGGTGGGCCCACATGGATCCTCCACAGGGTTCCGAGACAGAGCATCGGCATTAGTGGTCTCCCGGCCAGGCCGGTACTACGATATAAATGTGAACTTGCAGAGACGAGCCATCCATCGCTGTTCCAAAGCTCCCAACTTGGCCATGTCCAAATGCACCAGTGGATTGTTATCCGTCATCAAAAGGAAGTCTGCCCCTGTCAAGATGTCAGCAAACTTTTAAGTCACTGCCCAGACTACAGCCAGCAGCTCAAGTTTAAATGAGCTATAGTTATCAGGATTCTTCTCGCTTTCATGCAAGGTCCGACTTGTGTATGCAATCACCCGCTCTCGACCTTCTTGCACCAGGCATATCAGTATCAGTGGTTTTAACACACCAGTGTTGCTCCTGAGCAACCTGCACCTCCTCAATTGGATATACACTGGCAATCAGTTCTCTTGGAGAAAGGGTCACATAAAAATTATTAAGGTTCATACATCTCACCAGAACCTGTCCCCCCTGAACTGTACACAGGGTTCTACCAACTGCCAGACCCTCTCTTTGCAGCATTGGTTCGAGTATAACATCACCTCCCTGTAATTGGTAGTTAGTGCCTACTGGGAGGGGCAACAGTACCTCATGACCCGCCCTCACCACAAGGGATACTGCTGGGGGTACCTTCACCAAGCCCACCCTCCCTGTCAGCTCTGAAAGGGTGGCCTGTATTTGGGACCCCTTTCCAGTACTTGGGTCCTCATTCTTGGGCCATAAGTCCATCCAGTTCCCGCAGCACATTCATACCCAAGATTACAGGCACATCAGAGTTCATAACATCCTCAACCACCACCACCCCCTTGTCTTTCATGGTACATCCCCAAACCTCAATGTCTGCACACATAATCCCAGCCTGTCGTATGGAAAGATTATTGGCACCCTTCAGCCTTAACCAATGGGTATTCCCCTGACAAGCAGTGGTTGAGAAGTGTGTCTCAAAGGCAGGCCGGGTGATAGTAGTAACCTGTGATCCAGTATCAATTAAACAAATTAGCTCAACCCCATTTAACTTAGCTCTGATGACTGGGCTCTGTCCTACTATGTCCATTGCTTCCAATTTGGGGCACTCTTTGGTTTCCCCTGCAATTTGCCCCTCAATCGCAGGTGATACTAGTTTAAATCCTCTTGGCACACTGTGGAACCTCGGCATGGACAGTCTCTGGCTAGGTGACCCTCCTGGTGGCATGTCCAGCACCTCTGCCCTGTAGATCGAGATCGCCAGTTAGTCGGTCCCCTTATTGGTCTAGGTGGTTGATGATTACTAGCTTGTGTGACTGGCAGTTCCTTTTGGCAGTTCAGTGCTACTAGTATCCCTTTCATCGCTTCTTCCAGTGAAGTCATCCTTGCCTCTACTGTATATTGCTCTGTTTACTAGGGACAGTCTCTACATGCGCAGCCAGTTACTGTCTCCGTCAGTTCTTCCTTCTCCAGGATAATGGCCTCACTAAAAATTCTATGTAAGGTCAGCTGCGGTTCTAATTTTAGTAGCTCTCTAAGGGTCCTCCTCAAAGGCTGATTCTTAAGGCCCAGTATGAATTGATCACGTACCACCAGTTCTGCATTGGTGAATGATGCAGCATGCTGTTCTTCCCTTTTCTGTAGCACACCCATCAGCTCCTGCAGGGCATTTGCATACTGTGCCAGAGTCTCGTCTTCTTTCTGGAGCCAGGCGAAGAACTTCTTTCTTAACACTGCTTCAGAGGTCACATCACCATACACATCCTCTAGCAAACTGACAATCTGTTCAAAGGTCTGTCTGTGTCTGGCTGCAGCATAACAGTTCTCCTAGCTTCACCCTCCAGCGTGCTCAAAGCCAGTTCAGTCTTTAGGTGCTGGGCTACATTACACAGCCTGACTGCGCCCTGTAGTCTCTCCTTCCAATCTTCCAGCAATACATTTGCGCCATTAAACTTTGGGAGGTGGTTCAGCAAGGCGCCAACTGGAACTGCACATGATGCCTCATTCTGTGAGGTGGTCACTCTCTCTGTTGCTGCTTCTGCGTCCATTCTGCCTACTACGCCACTTGTAATGTACTGGACGCGTACAGTAATAGGGACAGATAACGACTTGTGAAGAACGTAACTTTACTTTAAGAACTGGTAATGTTAACAGCGATATACAGTCTGAACATCAATAATGGAAGATAAGTTCTGTTTCTTATTTAACCCTGTCTTTGGCCACACGCGTTGGCAAAGGGAGTCTCCCTCTCCTTCGCACACCGTCTCCCAGGGTAATAGATTACTGCCCCAAGTTGTTATCATGTGGGACATCAAGCAACCTGCTTCTCTTCAGCTGAACCACACACACCCCTGTACTGAGCTGACCTTAGACTGTTCCCCACAATGTAAGCTTGCTTATGATTTCTGACCTGCACACACCTATAGCTGTAGTGTAGGCAATCTACTTGTGGACTGTGCTGGGCCTTCTGTCTGTCCTGGATCTGTGCCACCTGTTCTGCCTGTGGCCTGTAGCTGCTGTGTGCAGGTGTCTTGAGATGTCTTTCACCTTGGTTTAAGCCTTGCTTCAGCTGTCTCTCACATGCAGCTCTCCCTGCAGTCTTTACACCATGTGCACATGTATAATGATCTAGCTCTGCTACCTTGTTTTTCTTAAGGACCTTGGACCCACCCATCTCCTCTGGGTCATAATGTCCCTCTGATTGTTGTATGCACTGCAAGAAGCTCCCTCTGCTGGCCAGGAGGTGAGACTGCGGCATTACAAGCCACTGACCATTAGGCTGCTAGTAAGTGTGGTGCACTACATATAACCATCAAAAAACAGCCTGTCTTGATATTTAGCTACATATAACCATGTAACCTCTACTGGGAAAGCATTGTGTGCAGTGGATATTGCTGCTTAGGCCAAGCAGATTCACAACAACAAGCATCAGCACTATTTCTCCTGAAGTGCACTGGACTACAATTCCAACCATGATTTGTTTCCCTATGCCATTACAACCTACGGGAGGAGGAGTTGTCAGCGAATGGATGAATAAGCTCAGCAGGGGCTTTGAGGAGGAGCCAAAACAGGAAAAGGAGAGACAACATATGGCTAATGGTGACTCAATGTCTGCAGAGTGCAGGAAGAGAGGTTAACAGTGACAGCCACATGCAAGGGGCACTCACGGGGGGTCCTAAGAGCCTAGGAGGGTCCTAACAGCCCAGCAGTTCTTCAGAGACTTAAAAATTGCCCAGAGTAATTTTCATCCAGGACTGAACACTGCAGCCCCAAGTTGAGTAGATATTGTGGGGATTTGTTCTGCTATTGAGAAGGTAAAGAGAGGACTGTTGCTTAAAGGACTTTGCTGGATTTATAATATTAAAGTGCACCAACGGTTCCTAACAGTGCACCAACGTCCACGGCAACTGCACCCCAGTGGTTGGACTGTATTTATAGCAATGCTGTAGTTATAGTAGATTGTGCATTATCGGACGTTAGCTGGAAGTGTTCTAGCTAATTATGCAGTATTAAGTGTGTGTGATCAACATCATCATTAACAGAAGGCCTGCTAAAGTGTTGGACTATTGTATATCGTTAGCCTAGCCAGGCCTGACATATATACTATTCTCTTCCACTATTGGTGTGATTTATTCCAGAGTGTACCTGTGTTGTACCATGTGATTTTAATTTACAGTAGATCTGTAACTGCATTCCTCCTACTTGGAATATTTAAAAATAAATATGCCAAGTTGTTTTATCCTTGTCCTTTGTAAGTGTGTACTGACCTTATGCAGTGACCCAGTAGATCCCTGCAAAGAGGTAATTCACTGCTAAAAGTTAAAGGGGTTTTAAGAGACTTTAGGAGACTAGGTGCAGCTCAGCCTCATTCAAGTGAATGGGGCTGAGTGTGATACCAAGTACGGCTTCTATACAATGTATGGCGCTGTGCTTGGTATGCATGGAGAAGGTTGGAGTGCCCACAGGAGCACCATTGCCTTCTCAAACAGCTGATTGCCCTTTTAATATCTACCATTAAAGGGGTTGTGCATTGTTCACCTTTGGGGGCAGGTTGGCAAGCCCCCTAGGGCAGAACTGCGAAGGGAAGCCTACTTACCTGCTTCCTGGTGCTGGCTCTTCGCTCCTTTTCTCCCTGGCCTTAGATGTTCTGCTGCACTCCCAGAATGTCAACTTCCATTTTGATGCCACTGCAGCCAACCATCCTGCTCCCCTTGCATCACGTCAAATGGGCATGTGATGCAAGGGGAGCAGGTAACCACTGCAGCCAACGATTGGCTGCAATGGTGTCAAAATGGAAGTTGACATCCTGGGAGAGCAGCAGAGCAGCCGAGACCAGGGAGAAAAGGAGCAGGGAGCCGGCGCTGGGAATCAGGTAAGTAGGCTTCCTTTTGCAGGTCTGCCCAATTCCAAGGGTGCATAACCCACAATTTAAGGGTTAAAGGGGTTTTCTGAGATATTTTTACTAATGTTCTATCCTCTAGATAGGTGTCAGACTCCCACTGATCAGATACTGACAACTTAGTAATCAGTAAAAATAACTTGGAAAACCCCTTTAATGTACTTTCCATGCTTTCAGTGTGATCCCCACACTCACAGCTTAGTTATGTGCCTATCACTGTTACTTGTACTGCAACTCTCATCATCTTCAGTAAAGACACTGTTCTTTGCAGGTCATGGAGTGTCCCGAGGGAAGAAAGGGTGCACCCTCCATTTACTGTACATGGTCCAGGGACAGCCAGAGTAAAGATTGCCACCATAAACTGGGAGTACTGTTACTGCCATCATAACCGCTAACACTCCACCCATCCTCGCCTCACCTCTGGGTCATTGCACTTAGGAGGGGGTTTCCTCTGGCAGAAGAGAAAGATCCGGCTGCATTCCTGAAGTGCTGCCAGCAAGATTTTGTGGAGGCACAGAGCCATAGTGAGGTATGAACTACAAGACAGGCTGCTTACAGAGGTTGGTACCACGGGAATACAATTGAATCTAATGCACTGCAAGAGCTGAAGGACCTGTGATGATATCACAGTATTGTGATCAGTGCTAAAGGCAGTGGTTGAGTAGAATCTGCGATTATGTCACCATCATATGACCAGTGTAGGAGAGGATGGCACTCAGCAGTGAAGAGGGGAAGTCCTGGAGAAGAAGATGTGGTGAGGTCTGCTACATGAGGAGAGGTAAATGAAGAGAGAGGGAGAGCAATGCTGAGAGTTATTTTAGGGATGAATGGAGGGATGTTATTTATGTGGAACTGTATGTTGGAGTGGGGTGATGTTATTTACATGGGACTGAATGTTGAGGGGTGATGCTATTTACATGGGACTGCATGTTGGAGGTGGCTGGGGGGATTGATGTTATTTACTTGAGACTGTATGGTGAATGTGGCTGTGGGAGATAGTGATGTTATTTACATAGGACTGAATGTTGAGGGGGTGAGGTTATTTCCATGAGATTGCATGTTGGAGGTGGCATTTTATTTACATGGGACTGTATGTTGAAGGTGGCTGGTGGAGGGAGTGATGGGCAGTGGGTTAACTTAGAGAACTGGGACATGTGCATTGGGGGTTGGGCCTTGGGCCTCGGATCTTTTGATATCCTAACAACACCCCTGTCTGCAGCTATGCCTGCTTGGATGATTCTGTTCTGCCACTATGCCTGATTGGATAATTGGTTTCTGCAGCTATGCCCAATTGGATGATTGTGTTCTGCAACTATGCTGGCTTGGATGTAATCTTTGAGCCATTTAGACCTTGTGCATAATCTCGTTTAGCATTTGTTCAGAAACATAAGGGTGCACTAAAAAAGTTGGTGGATGGATTTAAGATACCTTTTTCCTAATCCAGCACCTTCAGTAATGGTCATCCAGTGTCAAAATAATTACCTTTGAGGACATTTTGGTAAGGACCGCAAATTGCAGATCTGCTAAAAAAAAGATACCGACCGTGTGCATTCCGCATTTTGTAGAATGGAACAGCTGGCCCATAATAGAACTGTCCTATCCATGTCCATAATACAGATCATAATAAGACATCTTATTTTTTTTGTGGAACGCCCATGTAGCCAAACGAACACACAATGCACACAGAGTCATTTACATTTTTTTTAGAGCCCCATTGAAGTCAATGGTTCCTAAAACCATTTGTGTGCATGAGCCCTAAGACTTTTCTGATTATTTTTATAAGAACCAAATGAGAAATTGATAAGTTGCGATTTCAAGGAGTAGGAGCTTTAATGCCATTGGAGTATGGATATATGTTTAACCCATTGTTTGCTTTAATAGTTTGTTTGTCCTATCCATGCTGCTGTATAGGGTAAAGCAGGTGAAACAGATCTGGAGCCAGCTTTCTTAAAGGAATAAGGCTCTTCTACTTTGGTAGCAGCATAGTTGTGAGGTATTTGTGTCCTAATTGTACAGGGATATGAAGGCTTTCTGTACATCCCTACAATCTCCTGGTAAGGTAGTTGCCTTCCTTCCTAATGGGGATTCCGATCTGTCCTATGCAGTTCCCTGAAGTCTGCTGCATTCTAGGTATACATCACTGGCTTAACAAAGGGTGCTTCTGGAAGTAGGGAGTGTATGGTCCCAAGACCCAGTCTGTCATATTGTGGTTTGCTTTCGTTGCTAGTGAGAATCTGGAAAGGAAATTCTAGCTCATACAGGGTTCTCCTAAGTTTTTTTATGGTATGAGGTTCCTTAAAAGTTCCTTAAAAGTTAATATCTCATCCTTAGGGGCTTTGGTTTTAAGCATACTCTTCTTGTTCACCTCTGTATGATTAGAATGGTGATAGACTCTTTTAAATAAGACCTCTTGTTGGCCTTTGGTTTTCCTCTGCTTTACTTTTTGGTGTAACTTTGGATCATTCCTGATGAGTAAGAACTTACAAGTAGTTGTCCCTCTGTACAGTTTAATTCCTCTGCTATCCCTCTCTGGTGCTGTCTCAGGTGAAGAGAAAAATGATAATTACACTTGGCAGCACCCTTCTTATTCTCTTCCTTTCGCTTGTAGTTGGTTATGGGAATTCTGTCTCTTTACTTTCACTTGAGTGTGGTTAAAAAAATGAATACAAAAAAAATAGGATTTTAAGATTGCATCTATACAGTTGCTACTGATCTACTTTGGAATCCAATGAAGGAGGAAGTGGGTGCTTTTTAATTGCTCAAAGGCTTCCTGTCCAGCTGTGAGGGTGGATCCCTCTCTCTGTCTCTCTCTCTCTCTCTCTCTGGTGCTGTCATGGGTTACTGGTAAGTGTAATTATCATTATCTCCAAACCTGGTCATTTTGGTTGCATGTCAGCTGTATTACACAGTTGGCATCTGCTGCATATGGATCAGGCCTAGCTCATGAACCAACTCCATACTTCTCCTTCATGTAAATACCATACATATACAGCATTTTACATCAGTGGTTTAAAGATATCACAATAACTATCATATATGTTATGGGGTGCTGAAGGCAATTTTATCAATTTTCAGAAACTTTTTTGATCCTGGATCTTTTTCCCTTCAATGTCCGGAGTATGGTATGGCTGAACAAGTTTTCGAGTTTCTCCAGAAAAAATGTTGCTGTTGCTGTGATTTCTGGATAAGTTGTCCAGATAAAACAAAAATTTGGGTTGGCACCACTGGCCCCAAATAAATAGTGTTTTTCTGCTTCTGCTGGCCACTGGTATTTAACCTGTCTTTGAACCATTAACTGCAATGACTTCTGTTTATTTTCATTTTTTCTGTGAAGTTGGGATTTCATTTCATTCTGGATGTTCGCTTTCCCTCAAGCTCTTTCAATTACAGCAACAAACTCTCTCTGGAAAAAATAGAGTTAAATGCACATTTTAGTGAAAACATATTTCTGCTTTTAGATCAGTTCACTAACAGTATTCTTGGAATTACCAGATCAAATTCTTTCTGTATGTAACTGATCCAACATGGCACATTATGCATAATGCATGAACTTATGTATAAACTCCTATTTAGGCTTTTTATTCTTTAATTTCCATCAACCTTATTTGGTCGAACTACACAACAATGTGTAACGAGCAACTACAGATCAGGTTAGCACTGCTGCTTTGCAGCTCTGGAGTCCTGGGTTTGAATCTGAACAAGGGTAACATCTAATTAGAGTTTGTGTGTTCTCCCTGTGTTAGTGAAGGGTTCCTACCACACTCTAAAAGATACTGGTGATTTACTTTGGAATTTTGTGAGACCCAGTGGAAACAGGCATCAGTGTGAGTGATGGCATCCTCTCTATAGTGCTGCTGAATGTGTTGTGTTATATGAATGAATTAATATTGTTTCATCCCTCAACCTCCTCATAAATATGCACAAATGGATGAGCACACATGTCTGTTTCTGTGCCGAAAAGGAAACAATCTTTGCTAGAAACTAATGGCAGAATCTTACCTTTTGACAAAACAAGGCCTGATCCTTACTTGACAGTCAGTAGTGAGAAGCTTTCAAGTGAACCTGATTTTCTTATACCTCTATTAAATATTTTTTTCCAGTGTATTCACTAAGGAAGATAAACTGTCAGATGAAACGCACAATGTAAAAGTAAATTCCCCATTAAAAGCCTGTCTGACCCAGGAAGAAGTGCAGCGGCATGTTAAAAAGAATAAAATAGACAAGCCATCGGTTCCAGATGGCATACACCCCCGTATTCTAAGAGAGTTAAGTAATGTCATAGACAGACCTTTATTTCTGATATTTAAAGAGGCTCTGTCACTAGTTTTCAACATATAGCATTAGATATATAGGCACATAGGGCTATTAATCCTTTTCCCAAACATACCTTTATTTCCCTGAAGGAATCAGCCATTAGCCTGGAAAATGCACTTTTAAAAATATGCTAATGAGGCATTGGAGCACCGGAAGGCGTGTTCTTCTCGTTTGAGCACCGCATCTGCGACGCCCTTCTTGCTCCTAACACCGCCCTGCATGATATAAACCCTCCCCCCTGCTTAATGATGGACAGCGCTAGACCAGAGGGTCTAGCACTGAAATCCAGCTCCTGCGCACTGACCCGTTGTACGGTGTGTGCGCACTACGCTTGCAGCGCCGAACTCTGCAAGCCCTTTCTCTGTAGTGCGCACGCGCCGTCACTTCACTAAACCCAGAAGCACCAGCGCATTCGGCTACACAGCGCTGTGCATCATTAAGCAGGGGGGAGGGTTTATATCATGCAGGGCGGTGTTAGGAGCAAGAAGGGCGTCGCAGATGCGGTGCTCAGACGAGAAGAAGACGCCTCCCGGTGTTCCTATGCCTCATTAGCATATTTTTAAAAGTGCATTTTCCAGGCTAATGGCTGATTCCTTCAGGGAAATAAAGGTATGTTTGGGGAAAGGATTAATAGCCCTATGTGCCTATATATCTAATGCTATATGTTGAAAACTAGTGACAGAGCCTCTTTAAGGACTCTATAATAACAGGGAGTGTTTCACAGGATTGGTGCTTAGCAAATGTGGTACCAATATTCAAAAAGGGGTCAAAAACAGAGCCCGGAAATTATAGGCTGGTAGGTCTTACATCTGTTGTGGGTAAACTGCTTGAGGTCTTTCTAAGAGAAGCTATCTGTAACAGTAGCTGCTGTGCGCCGCTGTTCCCCTGCTTACCGCCGTGGTCCTGGGTGCCGCGTTCAGCTGTGATCTGCTGCCTGTGCTTCCAATTTGCCGCTGCAGTCCTGGGCTCTGTCTGTGTACATGCTGTTGCTCTGTGACTCGCTCCAGAGTTTCCATTCAGCCCTGGCTACAACATGCTTGCTGCTTGCTCCTTGCATCACTCCCTCTGGCCCAGCACAGTTTGGATCATGTGACCATGTTGGATCATGTGGGTTGATCATGTGACCATGTTGGATCATGTGGGTTGTATCATGTGACCTCGTTGACCAACCCTGGCCCTCATGCTCATATATAAGTGGCTCAGCCCTCTTCCCAGATGCCTCAGTGTAAAGGTCCTTGTATCCTGTTGGTAACCATTGGTCCCGTCTGAATTCCAGTGTTGCTGACTCCGCTATCTGCTTCATCCCTGCCTGCCTGCTTTGACTTTCTTGTTGCCGACCCAGATTGCCTGACCTGTACCTGTGCTGCCTGCCCTGACCCTTGCCTGTCTGACTTCGCCTCTGCCTCATCCTTCAGTCCTGCATTGCTGCTCCTGGTGACGACTCGGCCCTCTGACCACCGCTGTACCTCTGGTACCTTCGCAGGTACCTCCTGGTCCGCCTGGACCAGCTGCCTCGTGTGCCTATCCTCCTCAGGAGGTAGTGACCTGGTGTTCCACTCGGAAAGTCTATCCCCACCATCAGGGGTATTGTGAAGATCGAGGGGTTCACTTAGATATCGCCCTTAGAGGAGGTAGGACACGAGGCACAGTGGGTCCACAGCTGCTGGTTTGTGACACTATCCTGGAATATCTCAATGAAAATAAGCATATAACAGCATATCAGCACGGCATCATGAGGGTCCTGTGAAACTCATTTAATCAGTTTCTATGAGGAGGTAAGTTCTAGACTTGACTGGGATGAGTCAATGGATATCATATATATGAGGGGTGTTCATTAGGTTATCTATCTGAATATGAAAAAAATTTTCTGAGAAAATTGAACTTACTACTTGACTTTAACACGCTTATTCCACTTTGCCTCCAGTGATTGGATGCCCTGTTAGCGCCTCTTTGACTGCATTATCATCAGGAAATTGTTGACCACACAGAAATTTCTTCAGTTTCTGAAAAAGAAAGTAATCACTGGGAGCTAGGTCTGGACTGTAGGGTAGATGGTTAGGCTCCATGAAGCCGAATTCCCTGATAGCAGCTTGTGATTTTTGAGATTTGTGAGTTGGAACATTGTTGTGAAGCAGCAACAAACCGGCTGACATCTTCCCACAATGTTTCTCTTTATTTGCCTCAGGTAAAGTCTTCATTGTTGAAGCATAGGTGTCCCCAGTAATTGTTGTCTTGTGTGACATAAATTCTAGTAATAAAACGCCTTCTGTATCCCAAAAAACTGTTGCCATGATTTTTCCAGGTGACTGCTACACACAAATGGGGTAATTTATGAAACTGGTGTAAAATAGAACTAGCTTAGTTGCCCATAGCAACCGATCAGATTCCACCTTTCATTTTTGACAGCTCCTATGGTTGCAATGGGAAACTAAGCCAGTTCTACTTTACACCAGTTTGATAAATGACCCCAAAAATTTCTTTGGAATTGGTGACCGATTGTGCTTCTATTGCATGGACTCTTGTCCATGGTCGTGGACCCATGTCTTGGTGGTGGACCCATGTTTCATCACCCGTAATAATTTGAGAATACAAGTCTGGATTTTCTCTAAGTATGTCTAAATTCTCTTGGCTAAATTGCTGGCGACAAGTTTTTTTTGGTCAAGCATCAACATTCGTGGCACCCACAGGGAAATGACCTTTGACATCATCAAAACATTATGAATGATACTAGAAACTGCCAACTGAAATGCCTAATTCATGAGCTATAACACTGGCTTTGACCTGGCGATCTTGCAAAATCATGACCTCCACTTTATGGCACATTACCTCTGAATAAGGCCTCATGCACACGACCTTATGAAAAAACGAATCCGCAAAAACGGATCCACAGAAAATACGGATGACATCTGTGTGCATTCCGTATTTTGCACAACGGAACAGCTGGCCCCTAATAAAACAGTACTATCCTTGTCCGTAATGCGGACAATAATAGGACATTTTCTATTTTTTTGCGGAACGGAAATACGGACATATGGAAATGGAATGCATACGGAGAACCTTCCGTTTTTTTTGTGGACCCATTGAAATTAATGGTTTCGCATTCGGTCTGGAAAAAAATGGAACGGACACGGAAAGAAAATACTTTCTTGTGCATGAGCCCTAAGGTTTGACAGGTTGTCCTAAATGAGAGCCATTTTCAAATGATTCCCTACCCCATTTAAACTGCTTGTTCCATAACTTTACTTGATAGTAGGAGGGTGCATCATCACTAGTGTTGAGCGAAGTGGAATTCGGTCTGAAGTTGTGGAATTCGGTCTGAAGTTTATGAAAACTTCGATTCACAATGAACCCGAATTTCCTTGTGCTTTGTAATAAATTAATCAATTTTTTCCTAAAATGGCCGCTGTATGTGTTACAAAGTGAAAGTAAAGAGCCTGGGAACGCGAGATCACCCATTATGCCATGAAGATAGCCAATCCGCAGATCATCCCATCCCATCAGCCATCCCCTGTGATGTCAAAGCCCTATTAAACCCTCATCTCACACGGTCTCCACCATTGTCATGTGAGCTGAGCATAGGGAGAGACATGGCAAAAGCTCATGCACTAGGGACAGTGTTGCTGAAAATGAATAATAGAAGGATATTGGAGAAGGCAGAGTGCAGTGAGATTTCTCCTGCATCAGATTTATTTTTATTTTTCTATATTTACTTATTCCTACATCAGCCATAAACTAAAATATGTATTTCAATACTAATAAGATGGAAGCCTTTATTATTCCACTGCCAGCGTGCCAAGCAAAACCATCCAGTCTGCACCCCTTGGGGGGGCCAAGTCTTAATGATGACCATCCTCATCTTTTGCTGGCTTTACTTCTTCCAAATCATCCTTCAAAGTCTCCATGTCCTAGAAAAGTCAGCAAGATGCAGCTAGAGGTGGAGCTGGGTGTTCCTGATGACATATTCTCATCGATACTAGATGATGTTGATTGCAGAAAAAGGGCTCCCACCTGTAGGGTAGGAGAGTGCTGGGGCTGGAGAAGTGGGTATGCCAGAGCTGATTAATATTCTGTGTTTTCTGTCAAAACCTGCAGGAAAGAACAGCAATAATATGCATATTGTCTCCCCATCCTTATCGGCCAAACCCCATACCAGCATGGTGCCGCATGGCCATTAACAATAAAGAAGGACTATACAGTGCAGTATTCATTGTTAAATGAAAGGCAGCTGTGGTATAATTGGCCGCACGGTTCTTCACTGCAGCACTGCCATAACCCGCCCGCAGCACGGCCGCTCCAGGCAGAGTGGTCTCGGTATACATGATTTATAGTGATTATTTAATTATAGTGACTATTTAATTTGGAACAATTCAAATTTCCTGGCTAACTTCAGCGATGTTGCCAAATTTAATTTTCAAAACTTCGTTCATCTCTAATCATCAACATATACAGCAATCATCCTTTCATGGATTTCTTTAGGCTTCTTTTCTTCCTTTGTGAGGAATTTAATCACAGAACAAAGCTCCAAATCCCTCACTTTCTTTGTAGATCTGCATTGTACTCCACTTGCCATGTCTGTTCCAGTGCTTTCATCAGACTGAACTGCTACCATATGTGTTGCAATGTCCAGACATGTCTCAACCTGTACAGACAAGCTCAGCTCTCTAACACTGACAGAACATGCCGGGGTAGATAACTTATTAAACACCCCTCGTATCTTGACTTCTCCAAGGCATTTGATATAGTGCTATGTAAAAGGTTAGTACATAAAATGAGAATGCTTGTACTGGACAAAAATGTGTGTATCTGGTTAAGTAACTGGCTTAGTGATAGAAAACAGAGGGTGGTTATTAACGGTACACACTCAGGTTGGCTCACTGTCACCAGTGGGGTACAACAGGGGTCAGTATTGGGCCATATTCTCTTCAATATTTTTATTAATGGTCTTGTAGAAGACTTGCACAGTAAAATATCACTTTTTACAGAATCTGCTACAGATGGCTCTGGATAGATTGGAAGCTTGGGCAGAGGCAGATGAGGTTTAACACTGATAAATGTAAGGTTATGCACATGGGAAGGAAATGCATACTAAATGGTAAAACACTAGGTAACACTGACATGGAAAATTACTTAGGAATGTTAGTGGACAGCAAAGGGGTTATTCTGTAAAAGATAATGAGGACTTATCCTCAGCTGTTTCAGGGAGCCACTGTGCTCACCGAAGCTATGGTGAGTGATACAGGCTCCCAGCAGCTTTCCAAGGTCAGCACTGTACATCGTATAGTGGTAGTGCTTGGTATTGCATTTTAGCCCTGTTGACTTGAATGGAGCTGAGCTGCAACTAGGCCATGTGACCAATGTACAGTGATGTCACTGGCCTAGGAAGAGGCTGCAGTGCTCATGACCTCTTCTAACAGCTGATCGGTGAGGTCTCAGGTCTTACACCCCCACAGATCTAATAACGATTACTTATCCTGAGGATAAGTCATACATATCTTTTCCTGGATAACCCCTTTAACTGTAGAAAGGAGTGTCAGGGAGCTGCTGCCAAGGCCAATAAGATAATAGGTTGCATCAAAAGGGGCATAGATGCCCGTGATGAGAACATAGTCCTGCAAATCACTAGTCAGACCACACATGGAGTATTGTGTACAGTTCTGGGCTCCTGTGAACAAGACAGAAATAGCAGAGCTAGAGAGGGTTCAGAGGCAACTAAAGTAATAACGGGAATGGGTGGACTACAATACCCAGAAAGAATAGGGTCATTAGGGTTATTCAGTTTCGAAAAAAGACGACTGAGGGACAATCAAACTATGTATAAATATATAAGGGGCAGTACAGTGATCTCTCCTATGAGTGATCCAGTGATCATCTACTTATCCCCCAGGACTGTAACGAGGAGACTTCCTCTGCGTCTAGAGGAAAGAAGGTTTGTACACAAACATAGCAGAGGATTCTTAACAGTAAGAGAAGTGAGAATATGGAACTCTCTGCCTGAGGAGGTGGTGATGGTGAATTCACTAAAAGAGTTTAAGAGGGGCCTGGATGTATTTCTGGAGTGTAATAATATTACAGGTTATAGCTTCTAGAGATGGGTCGTTGATCCAGGGAGTTATTCTGATTGCCTGATTGGCGTTGGGAAGGAATTTTTCCCCCTATATAGAGGAAAATTGGCTTCTACATCACTGTTTTGTTTTTTGCCTTCCTCTGGAGGATAACAGGCAGAATGGGATTGACGAATGTATTTTTGTTGGCCTTACAAACTATGTTATTTAAAGTGACCCTCCAGTTCAAGAAAAAAAAACTCACATAAACTGGGGAATGAATAGAACACTTACATGGTGCCCTCATTTTCATCTTTCTAACTGCAGCTCCACCAACTCTCAGGTTGCTTTTCTGTGATCCAAAATGGCCACACCACCTCTCAGATAACGTGTTGCATACTGTGAATTTGGTGGTCAAAGACACTTCCTGCAAAAGCTAGTTAGGCCAGCACCTCCAAACTATATATATAAAGGGAGTTCAGGTGCAAACCACCATGGCTGCAATGCGAAAGTAAACAAGAACTACAAGTAGCAGACAGATGCAAACATTGAAAACATGAATAAATGTAAACTGCATTATTGCTATACTTACTATATCAAAATTAGAAGCTCTATGTAATTTACATGTGTCTTTGTGCATAAAGCAGTGAAGGAGAGAAGGATCAGTCAGTGAATTTTTTTGCCCTATCCCTTTGTTGTCCATGGGGATAAGCCATAGCCATAAGTGTCTGGTAGCTTTCTCCTCTCTCCCCTTTGAAAACACACTGGCTGAGCCAAACTTGTATGTGTATGAGGGAGTCAGGGGGGAGTTGGAAGAGATAGCTGTCAGCAGAACAATCGTTAAGCAACAGCTATAGATTGTGCATGGCAGCCCTTATTCTCTCCACTTGTGCCCATCGGTTTGATCAAGACAACCGTCGCTGGTTTCATCTTACTGACTGTTGACTGTTTTTATGTCAGAAAATTATAGACGACAACCCATGAAATGCATGATTTTATACAATGTTGTGTCATAGCCATAATAGGAAAATGTTACTGCTAACCAATGAGTGATGCAAGTTTTATTCTGAAGAGGCTGGAGCATATTAAAAAGAGACTGCGCTGAACTTTTGTGCATATATGAGACTGTGGATAATGTGGTAAATGTGTTCATAAACACCATTCTTTGAAAAACATATGATGCTGATTTTTGTCGAACTTTATGGTCTTCAAATACGGTTATTTTCATATTATATGAGCTAGTAAAAAAAATCACAGTCATTTTTGGATTTCATTGGTGCACTTCAAAGAAGGGGGGATGAAGGGAGGCTTCATAAATAATCATCTATCCGATGGCCAAGTTCACTGAAACAACTCATTTTGGTTAAAGCATAACGTTATAATGTAGTTTATAATATTTAAAAGACTTAAAAAGGAAGATAGCTCTGGTTTACCTGGTTTCATTAATGTTAATTATAAACAATTATGCTCATTGACAATACGCTGTCTGTACATTGCACTAATCACGTTCCCCATGACATTAAGCTCATGAAATCAGGTAGGAGTGAAGTACATAACCGCTGTCCATGAAAGCTTGTACCTACTGTACCTCTGTAGGGACAGAGAGGATATTCTATCAATATGATATGCCATAAATGTCTGATAGGTGCAGATCTCACCTCAGAGACCCACTCCTGTCTCAAGAATTAGGCTCTGCAGTGAGCATGCCAAGCTCTATTTGCTGCTATGGGGCTGAGCAAGCTTGCTTATTTTCTGAAGTCCAATTACAGTGAATGAGGACACTGCAGATGTTTGGCCACCCTTTCACTCCAAAAATTGCCGAGCCAACTATTTTCAGAAGCCCCGTACCAGTGAATGGAAAAAGACGGTTTGCTCTCCATTCACCGCGGGGCCCATTCTTGATATAGGAGTGGGTCCAAGATGTGGTCCTATCAATATGCCATAAATGCCCAGATGGGAATACCCCTTTCAACTCACATAAATGAAAGTTTATTGTGACATACAATTATTACATCAAAATATTAAAAACATATTTATAGCAACCTGTGCTATAAATGTTTATGATTATATAAGGTGATTGATGAAGTACATAAACAATAACATAAAGAGTAGGGGAGAATGGAAATTAACCACTAATATTATGTACCCCATAATGACACAAAAATTATCTTGCTAAAAACAAGACCTCTGATCCTAATCATTGAGTTCAGGTATTTTTAGCCACACCCATAGACAAACAATGATAGTAGTATGGACTTACTGAATAGATCAATGACTTTAAACATGCCTCTGCCATTTGGTGCCACCTTTTACCAGCAATCAATTTACCAAATTTCTCATCTGCTAGATTTGCCTCTTGCTCCCATGCACATCAGGGTTCCTTCACATGCAGTTTTCGTCCTGGCATTTTTTTTTGTCCTGCCATTTTTTGAGGTTTTTGCTCAAATGTTAATGGTGTTTTTACATGCCTAGAATATTTTTATAGAGGAAAGTAATGTCTTCCTTTGTAGCGCTGCATAGGAAAAATGCATTGATAAGAAAAAGTCAACACACATTGTACATATATTTTTTTGAAGCTGCAAAAAAATGGAGGCCTATTAGAGAAAAATATTAGGCAATGAGGAAAAAACACCAGACCCAGTGCATAATACAAGTGAAAACTCCCATGCAACATGGCTGTTTTTTCCACTTAACATACAGTACAATGCTAGCAAAAACAGCAAAAGCCCTTAAAAACACCAGAAAAAAATGTATATGTGGCACCAGCCTTATGCCCCTTTCACAAGAGCGGGAGACTCGCATGTCTCCCGCAACGCATCAACAGGGCTGGACTCCGGCACTGACTGGGATCGCATATAATGCTATGCGATCCCTGTCAGTGTCGAGTCCAGCCCTGTAGATGCGTTGCGGGAGACATGCGAGTCTCCCGCTCGTCTGAAAGGGGCATTATACTATCGTTGGTCAAACTCAATAATTGGCAACAGCTGGCAAACTGGCCGACAATCTAATGTGTATGGGGAGCTTCAGAAATGATCCAAGGGGTGAAGGACTGGGACTTTGACTTTTAAACACCCAGTCCTTTTATCTTTTATTCTCCCATGAGATAATAGGTGTTTGGTAGTGCCTTTCTCCTCTCACCCCACACATACACATTGTATAGATTCAATGTATTTGTATGGGGGAGTCAAGAGAGATAGCTGTTGGCCGACAGCTATTTAAGGTACATGTGCAGAAGAAAGGGAAGGACCCTCATAAAGTTGAATCTTATAGACCGATATCATTACTTAATACGGACTGTAAAATATTCGCTAAGTTATTGTCAAATAGATTAAAAAAGGTAATAGGTGAATTGATACACCCAGATCAGTGTGGATTTATTCCTAAAAGGAGTTCTAAGATGAATATCAGACGAGCCCTTATTAATATAGCTGTAGGAGAGGGGGTGGATCGCTCCATCCTGTCATTAGATGTGACAAAGGCATTTGACAGGGTGGAGTGGCCCTTCCTCTGGTCGGTTATGAAAAAAATGAATCTCGGTGAGAGATATATTGTATGGGTAAAATTACTTTATTCGGCACCCAGATCTTGTATTAAAATTAATGGTGATACTATGAAGTTTTTCAGATTGACTTGTGGCACTAGACAAGGATGTCCTTTGTCCCCGATGCTATTCGCTATATTTTTAGAGCCTTTAGCGATTCAGATTCGGGGAGATTATGGTATTAGGTGTTTTGGTGTGGAAGGTGATAAGGAAAAGATTATGCGGATGACATCTTGCTGTTCTTGAGAGATTTAAAGCACTCCATGTCTAGAACCATGTTGATTATGGATTATGGATTATTTTGGTTCTTTATCAGGTCTTGAGATTAATCGTAATAAATCAAAGCTACTTCTCCTTGATCAGGAAAATCCTAATATACACCAGGTAGAAGGATTGCATGTATTAAAACAAACTGAAAGCTTAGATTACTTTGGGGTGTTTTTATCAACGGATATAACAGAGTATCCCACTCTAAATTTACATCCATTATTAAAGAGATTAAACTCCAAAGTTGATGCATGGATTAAGTTGCCACTGAGTAAAACGGATAAAATGTTGGTTAAAATGGTGTTACTTCCACAGATATTGTATGTTTTATCCCCTTGCATAGTTTGGATTAAAGGTCCTTTTTTCTATGCAATTGAGGCAATCATTGATAAATTGATCTGGAGGAGGAAGAGAGTATGTATGAAGCAGAAATTTCTGTGGCTTCCAGAAGACAAAGGTGGTTTATCTGTACCTTTCTTTAGAGAATATCGCATCTCAGCTGCAATGGCAATTGAAGAAGAAGGGAGATACGATAACATTTTACAAATGTTGGAGGCTGGTACTTTTCATTATGGAACATATAAAAAATCTCCAATATGTGTTATGTTGCAGAAGATATGGAATTGGATAAGAATGTGTTTTGATATCAGGCATTCTTGTACCTTTTCTCCACTTTGGCATAATAGAAATCTCGTGGAATTTAGTAAGATTGAGGATTGTAAATATTGGTTAACTAAGGGTATTCACTTGGTCACACATCTTTTTTTTGTGAAGGTAAATTGAGGACACTTAGGGAGTTGGGATTAGAAGAGAGTAGAGACACATTGTATAGGCTTCACTATTATCAATTATTAGACGGATACAGACTAACCAAGGATCAATCTATATTTGAAGTGAATTCACATACGGTTTTTCAATTTTATTTAGGAAAATTAGGGGAACACGTTTCACTTTCAGTGGTTTATAAAAACAATTATGAACGAATTAGTGGAGACACATAGATTTAAAAGTGAAAGAGATTGGGATAGAGATTTAGGAATGATTATGGGTATAAATTGGAAACAAATTTTATAGAAACACGAGATTAGCCTCAGTATCTAAACAGCATAGATTGATACAATTTAATATTCTGCACAGGTTGTATTACACACCAAAGTTCTTATATAGAATTGGTTTAGTGGAGAACTCAAGATTTTGTAGATGTTTTTTGAAAGACGCTGATTTTCTACATGTAATCTGGAGTTGTCCGGTAACTCAAAGATATTGGCAAGAGGTTCTGCAGAAAATAAATGGTAAACTTGATCTTATGTGTCCTTCCATACCGGAAATTGCACTCCTAGGAGAGGTTGATAAATGCACCAAGTTAGGTTATAAGCGTAAATGTTTGTTACGTGGCTATTATTAGCAAGGGTGATCATACATAGTGAATGGGGCTCAGATAAAGAGTTTGCAACTATTGCATGGGAAAGATTACTCGACATGGTAATGAAATATGAGAAGATATACTATTCTAGTATGGGCAGAATGCAGACGTGGGAAAAAGTGTGGACTTTTTTTTTGTTTGTTTGTTTTTTCTTCTCCCAGCTGGTTCCTAATGGGGTGGGGGCAGCTGGGTTTAATAACAACACGATAAATTGACATGTATAAACTAAATATTAAATTTTATGGAATTATTTGATATGAAAATGAATTGTATTTATGGATTTTATGGTATTTTGTATCATGTTGGAATACAATAAAAATTAAATACAAAAAATAAATAACTAAAAAAAAAGGTACGTGGGCACTTTAAAGTGGCACTGTACTTTGGGAAAACTTTTGACATCAAAAGTTTTGGTCAGTGGGGTCTGTGCGTTGAGACCCCCGCCAATCTCTTGAACAAGGAGAGAGAAGTGCCCACATACTGTACCATGCTCTTTCCCCTCACTGCAGGAGATGAGCTCGATACAAAGCCTATGAGTCCATCTCGCTTCCATTTCCTGGATTGAGGAGAGAGCATGTGATATGTGCGCACTTCTCCCTACTTGTTCGGTGGAGGTGTAAGTGCTCAGATCCCCACCAATCAAAACTTTTGATATGTCACCATGACATATGTGTAAAAAAACACAATGCAACAGCACTCTGCAAACACAAATAAAGTACAATAATGCCATAGTTATAGAAAGTATTCTGGTGCTAATGCTACGCTTATTTTGTAAATTTGAGATTCTTGGCAAATACATTTTGTACAAAATTATTTGGACCCACCTGCTGGGGTTGGGGCTGATCTCTATAAGACGGGAACCTAACACTAAATACCACCTGTTATGTGCCATAACGGCCACCATAAAATTCAGGGAGTGCAGGTACCAACATGCATGCTAAGCCCACTCTATACCTCTTCTGGTGTCAGATGGCTTGCAATGAATGCAGGGAAAGCTGGCTACAGCCACAAAGTGGTAGAAAAAGTAAACTCACAGAAAGAAGCCACCAAGTGCTGAAATGCATAGCATGTATAAACCGCCTCTCCTCTGTGCAGAGTTCCAAACTGCCCAATCAATACAAAAACTATGCCAAGAGCTTCCAGAAATAAAATGAATTTCCATGGATGAGCAGCTGCACACAAGCCAGTGATCACAGTACCAAGTATCATGTGGAGTTCTAGTAAAGTAAGAGTGGGAACGTGTTATTTCTGTTTCACTATTTGGCAGTATACTGTAATTAAGGGTGGTGTCACACATAAGGGCAAATTGTGATGAAAATTGTGATTGATGAAAGTGCCAAAAAGAATTATGTTGCACCTAGCAATCAATCACAGTACAACTTTCATTTTTCAAAAGCAGAATACAAAATGAAAGCTGTGCTGTGATTGGTTGTTTTTTTTAGACAGTTTCATAAATCTCCCCAATAGTATAGTAATGGCATGTGCTCAAACACACCACAGAATGCTTTAACAAACTAAAGAAAAGTCTTAAAAAACATTAGTTCTTTTTTTTTCTTTTTACAAAACAAATATGCACAAAAAAACTATGTGTGGCAGCACCCTAAAAGTTTGAGGAAAGACCTTTCTTGCTCCGGCATGTTTCTCCGCTTCAGAGGCATCCACCTGCATCCTCTCCTTGGTTGCGCCACATTGCCAGGGAGCTAGTTTGTGCCAATGACATTGCTGGTTAGTTATCATCATGGCAATTAGATGACATTCAATCACAGTGGTCTATTTAAGTAGACAAGGTCCTTGAAATTCTTACCTGAATGCTAGCATACATCAGCCCAGTTCTAATTATGTCTAGCCCCTATTACTGTGCTGACATTGCTTGTGGCTTTTGGTCACTTATTCTTGGACTCTGGTTCTGACCCTATGTACTTCTACTCCTCAACTTAGTCTTTGCCTGGTCATGACCCAGCCTGTTCTTGGCTCTGCCTTTGCCTAGTTCCCTATTTGCTGTGCTCCTGACTGTGACTCTGGGTTTGATTTTACCTTGCTCCCTGTTTGCTGTGTTCTTAGTTGAAACCCCAGGTCTGTCCCTGGATTCTAGGTTCCTGGTTCCAGATCCTGGGTTGTTCCTGGACTCTGGTCTCCTGGTTCTGATTTCTGCCTAGTTCTGGTTCCAACTCCTGGTTCTGACCCATAACTCTGTCTGACCATACTCAAGTCTGGTGCTCCTAATAACTAATCCGTGTAAATGTGAGAGTTATCAGCCAACAAATGAGCTTGCTCTGTTTTGGGGGTTTTACAGCTGGAATTGTAAACTGTAGCAAACCATAGAAATACAATGTGGCCTTTAACCCTTCAAGCGACAGCCAGTTTGGACCAAATGCCGGAGCCCCATTTTTCAAATCTGACATGCGTCACTTTATGTGGTAATAACTTTGGAACTTTTACTTATCCAAGCCATTCTGAGATTGTTTTCTCGTGACACGTTGTACTTCATGACAGTGGTAAATTTGAGTCGATATATTTCTCCTTTATTTTAAAAAAATCCCAAATTTACCAACAATTTTCTAAATTTGAATTTCTCTTCTTTTAAGACAGATAGTAATCCCTCATAAAATAGTTATCAGTCATCATTCCCCATATGTCTACTTTATATTGGCATCATTTTATAAATGTCATTTTACTTTTTTAGGACTTTAGAAGGCTTACAAGTTTAGAAGCCATTTTTTTAATTTTCAACAAAATTTCCAAAACCATTTTTTAAGCACCAATTCAGATATAAAGGGCTTACGTAATGGAAACCACCCATAAATGACCCCATTTTAGAAACTACATCCCTCAAATTATTCAAAACTGATGTTATAAACTTTGTTAACCCTTCAGGTGTCCCACAAGAATTAAAGGAATATTGAGACGAAATGTCAAAATTTTATTTTTTAAGCAGATTTTTTATGTTAAGCAATTTTTTCTTGCAACACAGCAAGAGTTAACAGCAAGCCAAACCTCAATATACATTACCCTGATTCTGCAGTTTACAGAAATACCCCATATGTGGTGGTAAACGTCTCTATGGGTTTGTGGCAGTGGTCAGAAGGAAAGGAGCGCCATACGAATTTTGGAGGCAGATTTTGCTAGGATGGTTTTTAGCCATTATTTTGTAATTGAGAGACCCTGACGTACCCCTACAGTGGAAACCCTCAAAAAGTGACCCCAATTTGGAAACTACACCCTTTAAAGAATATATTAAGGGGGGTACTGACCACTTTGACCCCCTAAGCGTTTTACGGAATTTGGAAACACTTGGCTGTGAAAATTAAAAATTTCATTTCTTCCAATAAAATGTTGCTTTAGCCCCAAATTTTTCATTTTCACAAGGGGTAACAGAAGAAAAGCACCCCATAATTTGTTACCCATTTTCTCCTGAATACGGTAACACCCCATATGTGGTGGTATACTGCTGTGGGGGCACATGGCAGGACTCAGAACAGAAGGAGCGCCATATGGAATTTGCAACACAAATTTTGATGGATTGGTTTGCGGGAGCCATTGATTTTTATTTTTTTGAGTTATTGTCTTATATGGGGGCTCATTTTTTGCGGGATGAGGTGACGTTTTCATTGGTACCATTTTGGGGTACATAAGACTTTTTGATCGCTTGGTATTACACTTTTTGTGAGTCAAGGTGAAAAAAATAGCTGTTTTGGCATCGTTTTTTTAACATTTTTTTACAGCATTCACCTGAGGGGGCAAGTCATGTGATATTTTTATAGAGCAGGTTGTTACGGACGCGGCGATACCCAATATGTCTACCATTTTTATTTTTATTATGTTTTACACATTAGCTGCATTTAAGAACATAATTAAATCTTGTTTTTGTGCAGCCATATTCAGAGAGCCATATTTTTTTTATTTTTTGGGCAATTGTCTTAGGTAGGGTATCAATTTTTGCGGGATGAGATGACGGTTTGATTGGTACCATTTTGGGGCAAATAAGCCTTTTTGATCGCCTGCTATTACACTTTTTGTGAGGGTAGGTGACAAATAAATGGCTGTTTTGGCATGGTTTTTTTTAAAAAAATTTTTACAGCGTTTATCTGAGGGGGAATATATTGTGATATTTTTATAGAGCAGGTTGTTACGGACGCGGTGATACCCAATATGTCTACCATTTTTATTTTTGTTAAGTATTACACATTAGATGCATTTTGAACAGTATAAAATCATTTTTTTGTGTTGCCATATTCTGAGAGCCATATTTTTTTTATTTTTTGGGCCATTGTCTTAGGTAGGGTCTCATTTTTTGCGGGACGAGATGGTGGTTTGATTGGTACCATTTTGGGGTAAATACGCCTTTTTGATCGTCTTCTATTACACTTTTTGTGAGGCAAGGTGACAAAAAATGGCATTGGCATAGCTTTTTTTTTTTTTTTTAAAATGTATGCGTTTACCTGGTGGGGTGGATCATGTGATACTTTTATAGAGCCGGTCAATATGGACGCAGCGATACCTAATATGTCTACTTTTCTTTTTTTTTACTTTTTTTTTTTTTACTTGAAGCTTTTTTTTTTAAACTTTTTTTTACTTTCTTTTTACACTTTTTTTTTTATTTATCAAGACCCACTTGGATCTTGAAGATCCAGGGGGCTTGATGGCTATACAGTGCATTGCAATAGTCATCTATTGCAATGCACTGTATTGTCAGTGCTACACTAAGGCTGATCTGAGAGACCTGAGGGTCTAATCAGCCTTAGGTACATGGCAACCAGGACGCTTTTGTAAAGCGTCCGGTTGCCATGGTAACCATCCGGCCGTTGCCATTGCAGCGGCCGGATGGCAGAGAGAGGGAGCTCCCTCCCTCTTTACCCCATAGATGCCGTGGACGGCTACCTACCACGGCATCTATGGGGTTAAACAGCCGAAATCGGTGCCAGCACCGATTTCAGCTGTAGCAGCAGAGTGTGAGCTGTAATTACAGCTCACACTCTCTGCTGATGGCAGCGGCTCCGATCATGAGCCGCTGCCATCATAAAATGCAGCGCAGCAGGGACATGAGGGGGGGCAACGGAGGCAAGGGGGAGGCAAAGGGGGGGCTCACTTACCCCCCGGGGAACAGTATTCAGGCCAGTTTTCAGGTTGTGATCTCCAGCATGGAGATCACAGCCTGAAACCGGCTTTTTTTCTGAATGGAGCGCACCGATTGGTTAGTCTGCATAGACTAACCAATCGGAGTGCTTGCCGGCAAGGGACCACTCTGATTGGTCCCTTGCCAGCTTCCCCGGTGTCTCTGCACTCGGGGAGGGTGGAGACTCCGGGGCTGTGAAACGTTATAGTGTCACAGTCCCGGTAAGCATTTTGGACGTCACTGTACGTCCAAATGCAGTGAATTACTTGCGATTTGGACGTACAGTAACGTTCAAATGCGGGAAAGGGTTAAACACAAAAAGGGTTGTGCACCTCAGCTATAGTAGAAAGGCAAAGAAAATCTCCAGCAGTAAGATAACACATTATACTATTTAAAAAGAAAAGGCTACTTAGTAATCTACAAACCAGCGCTGCGTCTCAGCTAGCATGTTCCCTCTTCCAGTAGAAAGGAACAGAAGTGTTACCATAGGGCAGTGGTGGGGAACCTATGGCACAGGTGCCAGAGGTGGCACTCAAAGCCCTCTCTGTGGGCACCCACTGGTTAAAAACAAAGACGCTTAAAGAAAACAGCGTAAAAAACTGCATGACATGAAAATCCATCGTGTGAACATCCTTTTAGAGATTCAAAAAAAAGAATAAGTGGTAAACACAATGTGAAACATGTTATTGGAGACCATGCTTCTTGTGGCTTTCTCTGACGCATTTTGTTCTCACTGATGTCAATGGCTGAAAAAAATGCCACAAAAACACGAGTAATGAGGCATGTCACAGTTTTTAAAATCCTGCTTACTACCAACTTAACATCTGGCCATTATAGCAGCCAGACTGGAACAAAACTACAGCACTTAACCCTTAGGATACCAGCGCCGTATATGTACGGCGCTGGAAGCCGGGACAAAGATCCCAGCGCCGTACAGCTACTGCGCTCTGATCGGGCGGGCGCAGGAGCTGCGCTAGCCCTATCAGCTACAAGGGTCCGGCAGTGGCCGATAGCCGGACCCCTGCTGTATGTACTGGTATCGGTGAAAACACCGATGCTGGTGCATTAACCCTCGCACTGCTCGCGGTCAGCGCTGACCGCGGTTGCGATCCCCATCGGGTCCCCGCGCTGCTGTGACGGAAGTAGTGTAATGCATTGTGCAGGGGATCAGACCCCCAAAAGTTGAAGTCCCAGACTGGGACAAAAAATAAAGTGAAAAAAGAAGTTAAAAAAATAAAAAAGCGTCCTTTTCCCAAAATAAAGTAAAAAAAAAATTGTAAAATATAGGGAAAAAAAGAAAAGTAGGCATATTAGGTATCGCCGCGTCCGTATCAACCGGCTCTCTAAAAATATCACATGACCCACCCCGCTATGTGAATGCCATAAAAAATAAACAGTGTAAAAAAAGCCATTTTCTGGTCACCTTGCCTCACAAAAAGTGTAATACCAAGCGATCAAAAAGCCGTATTAATCCCAAAATGGTACCAACAGTCATCAAACTGCCATCTCGTCCCGCAAAAAATGAGACCGTAGACAATCGCCCAAAAAATAAAAAAAATATGGCTCGCAACAACCTGCTCTATAAAAATATTACATGAGATCGCCTCCCAGGTGAATGCTGTAAAAAAAAATTTAAAAAAAAACTATGCCAAAACAGCCATTTTTTTCCCTCTTGCCTCACAAAAAGTATAATAGAAGGTGATCAAAAAGGCGTATTTACCCCAAAATGGTACCAATCAAACCGTCATCTCGTCCTGCAAAAAATGAGACCCTACCTAAGACAATCGCCAGAAAAATAAAAAATAGGACAGTTAGTAAATGGCAACACAAAAACAAGATTTAATTCTGTTCAAAAATTAATTTACTGTGTAAAACTTATCAAAAATAAAAATAATAGACAAAGTGACACATGTCATGATTTGCAAAAATCGGCCTGGGATTTAAGGTGAAAAGTGGCTTGGTACTGAAAGGGTTAAATACAGTCTGTGTACATACAGACAGTAATAGCAGATAACTAACATCATCCTTTGTAATAAATATCTACGTACAAAAATACTTTTTGTGTTGGCTATGCCAGCACTGCACTTTTTCCCTCCCAGGTCAATAAAATCTCCATTCTTACAGAAAAAGAATGCTGCTCATTACCTATCTGCATTCATACCATCTTAACTGGATTGTCTAAGTTCACCGCAAATGTGAAGAAATCCTGGTCTCGTAACTGTTGCTATGGTCAAAGTACAATACTTTATTGACTTAGCAAAATGAAAGAGGTGCATGGAATTTTCAAACCCGAGGAATGTTTTACTTCCTTCTAATTATTCAAGTCAACCCTTGAGAAAAAACATATTCTGTGCATTTCCTCAACAGAGAGGGAGGGGGGGACTCATCAAGACATAATCAAACCTGACGGGTATCCTTTTAAGATTTATCCCAAAGTTGGAAATGGTTTTCAAAGAATTACAGATGAATTAGGAAAGCAGAATAAAAAAAAACAACACAGAGTTAGCCTAGGGGAAATCTACTGCAGAACTGCCGGCAAATCCAGAGAAAGCTTAATGAGTACAGGGCTTAATGAGCCTCGATTATGATATTGATAGCTCATTTCTAAATATAGGAAGAAGGAAATATGTTCTGAGAGGTTTGATCATTCCAACCTCCCCAATCATTTTACTCTGAAACAGATGTGCCATGAACTGAACTTGGAAGAGTTAAAGTGGACAGTATAATGATTTTGCCATGTTGTGTTTCTGGGTAATAATGCACGCACAGGAAATTTGCTTTGAAGAACTGTGTGTGTTTTGGATGTAGCCCACTTTCACTCTGTTTACAGCAGGTGTACATAGACATCAGTACAACACGTCCCATCTAGCTTATTTGGACACAACACAGATCACCATAAGCTGTTATATCCAAAGTCTGAGAATTATTTTTAGAATACGTTATAATACATTCTGTAATGCAAACCACAAATACATGGGTTATCTGTTTTGAAGGTTACAGTACAGCAACTCCCATTACTTTTCTGTAAGCAAAAAGTAGCATAATCTAGAAGGTTATTCAGTATGTAATATAAGTATAGGGAGTACAAAGATTCTGGGCTGAGGGTGACAAAGGTCTCTCTGTCCCCCAAGCTGCCATCAGGAATTTCAGGGCCCCATACAGTCAAACTTTTCCAAAGTTTCTGTCCCTATGCACCACCACCCATTACTAGTTAATGGTGGATATGGAAGAAGTCTGAACTGAAAAGTGGATGCACATGTATGGTCACTTCCATTAAAGTTTATTGAATATAAAGAAACTGCCAAGTGAATTTCCTTGACTGTTTCCATATCCAACATTAACCAGCAATGGCCGATAGCACATCCGGCCTAGAAACTTTAGCTGTATGGGGCTGTGAAATTCCTGATGGCAGCTCTGTGTGAATAGTGACCTTTTGGGCACCCTCTGGCCAGAATGTTTGTTTGATAGTGTCTATGGACACTATCTGCCAAGGGCTCTGTTGGGGAGATTCCCAATTTCCATGGATGGTTTTATGAAGTTCTAAGTGAAGGATGCAAGAAGGAAGCACAAGTGCAGTGGCCGGGTTTGTGGTGACACCCCAACACCATCAAGGTGTCACCATGTGTTGCTGCTCCCCAGAAGGGATGGTAAGGCATGATGCATCCTACTGAGAAATAAGTCCAGAGAGTACGGATCTGCAGTAAACCAGTGAAACAGTAAAGGTGAAGTGAGCCCCCAGAGGAGCCAGTGCAGAGGATGGGAGTGGTAGTGGCCCTGATGAGATGTTGTGTCACAGTGTCCTACCTAAAACCGTTGCTTCCTGGGTTTTGGTGCAGTGAAAAAAACATAATGATGAAAGGAACCAGACAGAGGTGGTTGAACAAACAACTTCTTCCTTTACTTAGCAAAAACAGATAGCAGCATATTCTTCAGCAGTTCGTACAAAGTACAATTTCTCTCTTCCCAGATGATGGGGTATGGAGGCTGGCAATTTGGCAAAGATGACACTCAGAAACTCACTAGCTGATGCTGTCTCTTTCTTTAGATTCTCTTCCCTACAGCTTTACTCTGGCACCTGTAACTGTAGGTGTCCACTGTATGATGCAGGCTTCTAGCTATGCCTGTCCTTAACTGTCATGATGGTGTCTGAACGTGTTACCAACCACTTTACAGCAGAGTCTTGATAGCTTTGTTGCTTGATCACTCTGCTGACTGTAATATGCTATAGCTTGCAATTACTCTGTGGCCTAGGACCATGCAGTCTTCCTAAGTGAGCCCCCTCTGTGGTCCACCTGGCCTGGAAGAGTGGGAGATAGACTGCATGCTCCTGCACTTCTCACTTCTCTCAAGTCTCTTAATACTAGCTGGCTGTGCATTATCCCTTTGCACACCACAGTGCAGATACAGTGCAATTACAATGCAAAAGAAATGGATATATTACAATAAACATATAAAATGCAGTTCAACAATATACCCCAGTATGTGTAAACAACGGCATAAATCACAGTGCAACTTAAACCTTCAAAGTGCAATAAAGTAAGGAGTTGATGCTTTTAGAGGGGCTTTGTGTAGGGACACAAATTAGCAGGGTCTCTGTAAGGGGAAGGAAGCAGCAGTAGCTGAAAGACACAAGACGGCAGGAGCTTTGTACAGGGGATCAGGGATAAACAAAAAGTAGGAGGACCCCTGTGAAATTAAGGTAACAACAGCATGGGGAGATAAAAGGTTGCAGATGGTGGTTGTTTGGGTTCTTCTATCATTGTTTAAAAAATGGGCTTTTCAATGGGGCCCTTTATTTATACCAAAGTAAAGTAATGGAAGCCTGGGGCCCCATTACGGAAGGTCAATGCACAAAACATCTGCACGTCATGTCAGCACTGGGCACCTGACAGCAGTTGCGCCTGTAATGCCCTGATAGCAACTCTATCCGATCGATATGAGGAGACAAGTGATAAATGACAGGTCACAATTGAGGCCTTGTTACTGATTTTACAATGTGGCCAGGAGCTTCAAGTTCATCTGACATGTATGAATAAAATAGCAGCATAAAGACAGAGTATACACCTTTCTATTTAAGGGTGAGAGAGGTCAAATATTTCATGAAATAAAACCAAGTACATCAAAATTAGTTATACGATTTCCATTACACGGTATATAAGAATCAGCAGCCTATTATATGTAGGACACTCTTTCTCGGTAAGTTGCCTGTAGGAACACATGATCAACATACTGCACATTTTTACCAACACAATGAACAGAGTATATTTTTCTAGCACCTCTTGTCAATGTTCTTCAGTTACACAAGTATCATAAGTGCTGCCGGTAAGCACCAATAGAAATTCCTATACACTTACATTCTTTAGCAGCATCAGGTGCTGTACGAGGAGAATCTGAGGCATAAAAATACATGAGATATCCTGCAAGATGAATGATAAGCACAATAAAATATATATATATATATTTTACAGTACAGACCAAAAGTTTGGACACACCTTCTCATTAAAAGAGTTTTCTGTATTTTCATGACTATGAAAATTGTAGATTCACACTGAAGGCATCAAAACTATGAACTAACACATGTGGAATTATATACTTAACAAAAAAGTGTGAAGCGACAGAAAATATATCTTATATTCTAGGTTCTTTAAAGTAGCCACCTTTTGCTTTGATTACTGCTTTGCACAGTCTTGGCATTCTCTTGATGAGCTTCAAGAGGTAGCCACCTGAAATGGTATTCCAACAGTCTTGAAGGAGTTCCCAGAGATGCTTAGCACTTGTTGGCCCTTTTGCCTTCACTCTGTGGTCCAGCTCACCCCAAACCATCTCGATTGGGTTCAGGTCTGGTGACTGTGGAGGCCAGGTCATCTGGTGTAGCACCTCATCACTCTCCTTCTTGGTCAAATAGCCCTTACACAGCCTGGAGGTGTGTTTGGGGTCATTTTCCTGTTGATAAATAAATGATGGTCCAACTAAACGCAAACCGGATGGAATAGCATGCCGCTGCAAGATGCTGTGGTGGCCATGCTGGTTCAGTATGCCTTCAATTTTGAATAAATCCCCAACAGTGTCACCAGCAAAGCACCCCTACACCATCACACCTCCTCCTCCATGCTTCACAGTGGGAACCAGGCATGTAGAGTCCATCCGTTCACCTTTTCTGCGTCGCACAAAGACACGGTGGTTGGAACCAAAGATCTCAAATTTGGACTCATCAGACCAAAGCACAGATTTCCATTGGGCTAATGTCCATTCCTTGTGTTCTTTAGCCCAAACAAGTCTCTTCTGCTTGTTGCCTGTCCTTAGAAGTGGTTTCCTCCTAGCAGCTATTTTACCATGAAGGCCTGCTGCACACAGTCTCCACTTAACAGTTGTTGTAGAGATGTGTCTGCTGTGTGGCATTGACCTGGTCTCTAATCTGAGCTGCTGTGAACCTGCGATTTCTGAGGCTGGTGACTCGGATGAACTTATCCTCCGCAGTAGAGGTGACTCTTGGACCTGCGGTGGTCCTCATGTGAGCCAGTTTCTTTGTAGCGCTTGATGGTTTTTGCAACTGCACTTGGGGACACTTTCAAAGTTTTCCCAATTTTTCGGACTGACTGACCTTCATTTCTTAAAGTAATGATGGCCACTCATTTTTCTTTACTTAGCTGCTTTTTTTTTGCCATAATACAAATTCTAACAGTCTATTCAGTAGGATCAGCTGTGTATCCACCTGACTTCTGCCCAACACAAGTCATGGTCCCAACCCCATTTATAAGGCAAGAAATCCCACTTATTAAACCTGACAGGGCACACCTGTGAAGTGAAAACCATTTCAGGTGACTAGCTCATCAAGAGAATGCCAAGAGTGTGCAAAGCAGTAATCAAAGCAAAAGGTGGCTACTTTGAAGAACCTAGAATATAAGACATATTTTTAGTTGTTTCACACTTTTTTTGTTAAGTATATAATTCCACATGTGTTAATTCATAGTTTTGATGCCTTCAGTGTGAATCTACAATTTTCATAGTCATGAAAATACAGAAAACTCTTTGAATGAGAAGGTGTGTCCAAACTTTTGGTCTGTACTGTATATACAGTGCCTTGCGAAAGTATTCGGCCCCCTGGAACTTTTTAACCTTTTGCCACATTTCAGGATTCAAACAAAAAGATAGAACATTTTAAATTTTTGGCGAAGAATCAACAACAAGTGGGTCACAATTGTGAAGTGGAAAGAAATTTATTGGATCATTTAAACTTTTTTTGTAATAATAAAACTGAAAAATGGGGCGTGCAAAATTATTCGGCCCCCTTGCATTAATACTTTGTTGCGCCACCTTTTGCTGCGATTACAGCTTATTTCTTGCCCATTCTTCCTTGCAAAACAGCTCAAGCTCTTTGAGGTTGGATGGAGAGCGTTTGTGAACAGCAGTTTTCAGCTCTTAATATTCTCAATTGGATTCAGGTCTGGACTTTGACTTGGCCATTCTAATACCTGGATACGTTTATTTTTGAACCATTCCATTGTAGATTTTTGCTTCATGTTTGGGATCATTGTCTTGTTGGAAGATAAATCTCCGTCCTAGTCTCAGGTCTTTTGCAGACTCCAACAGGTTTTCACCCCAGAATGGTCCTGTATTTGGCTCCATCCATCTTCCCATCAATTTTAACCATCTTCCCTGTCCCTGCTGGTGAAAAGCAGGCCCAAACCATGATGCTGCCACCACCATGTTTGACAGTGGGGATGGTGTGTTCAGGGTGATGAGCTGTGTTGCTTTTACGCCAAACATATCATTTTGCATTGTTTCCAAAAAGTTGGATTTTGGTTTCATCTGACCAGAGCACCTTCTTCCACATGTTTGGTGTGTCTCCCAGGTGGCTTGTGGCAAACTGTAAATTAGACTTTTTATGGATATCTTTGAGAAATGACTTTCTTCTTGCCACTCTTCCATAAAGGCCAGATTTATGAAGTGTTCAACTGATTGTTGCCCTATAGACAGACTCTCCCACCTCAGCTGTAGATCTCTGCAGTTCATCCAGAGTGATCATGGGCCTCTTGGCTGCATCTCTGATCAGTCTTCTCCTTGTTTAAGATGAAAGTTTAGAGGGACGGCCGGGTCTTGGTAGATTTGCAGTGGTCTGATACTCCTTCCATTTCAATATGATCGCTTGCACAGTGCTCCTTGGGATGTTTAAAGCTTGGGAAATCTTTTGGTTTCCAAATCCGGCTTTAAACTTCTCCACAACAGTATCACGGACCTGCCTGGTGTGTTCCTTGGTCTTTATGATGCTCTCTGTGCTTTAAACAGAACCCTGAGACTATCACAGAGCAGGTGCATTTATAGGGAGTCTTGATTATACACAGGTGGATTCTATTTATCTTCATCAGCCATTTAGGACTGGAGTGAGTTTTCTGAACTGAAAGTAAATGGGCCGAATAATTTTGCACGCTCCACTTTTCAGTTTTATTATTACAAAAAAAGTGATCCAATAAATTTCGTTCCACTTCACAATTGTGACCCACTTGTTGATTCTTCACCAAAAATTTAAAATGTTATATCTTTTTGTTTGAAGCCTGAAATGTGGCAAAAGGTTGAAAAGTTCCAGGGGGCCAAATACTTTTGCAAGGCACTGTATATATACCATATTTTTCACGCTATAAGACACACCAGCCCATAAGACGCACCTAAGTTTTAGAGGAGAACAATAAGAAAAAAATATTTTTCATTAGACCTCAGGTCAGATCACCAATCAGACCCCCAATGTTAATCATACCTTAGTTGACAGCCCCAATCAGACTCCCAATGTTAATAAGACCCCAACACGACCTCAGATCAGACCCCCAATGTGAATGACCCCCAATCAGACCTCAGATAAGAGCCCTATGCCTCTCATCAGCCCCCATATGCCTCTCATCAGCCCCCATTGCCTCTTATATTAGCCCCCAGCAGCCCCCATTGCCTCATATTAGCCCCCAGCAGCCCCAATTGCCTCATATTGGCCCCCAGTAGGCCCCATTGCCTCATATCAGGCCCTAGTAGCCCCTATTGCTTTTCATATTATCCCCCAGGTGCCCCTTTTGCCTCTGATCAGCCCCCTTGCTTCAGTTCAGCCCCCAGCAGCCCCTTTGCCTCAGATCAGCCCCCCCCAACAGCCCCCTTTGACTCAGGTCAGCCCCCCAGCCTCAGGTCAGCCTTCAGTACCTCATATTTAATAAATAAGAAAGCCACTTACCTCTCCTGCTCCTGAATGCCGCCGCTCCTCTCTGCCCGCACTCTGCTTCCTCCTGCCACCGGCTGTGCTGTGAACTGGCGTGCACAGCGTGAGGTCACAGAGCGCCCTCACGCTGTGCGCAGCACAGACGACAGCCGAGGACCAGGAAGTGGTGAGTACAGAGCCTTCACCGCTTCCTGGTCCTCCGGTGCTAATGATCGCTTCCATAATGGAAGCGCTCATTAGCATTCGCCCCATAAGACGCAGGGGCATTTTTTTCCCCACTTTTGGGGGGGGGGAAAAATGCCTCTTATGGGGCAAAAAATACGGTATATATTTTAATTGACCTACAAGGACAAGTTCCCAACAACCAGCTGCTCTTCCAGTTGTGGTGAAGAGCTGCATTTACGTGCAGTGATCTCCTTCACAGTACGAAAACGATGGATCACTACAGCAATCTCTCATCCTCATAAAGCTGCATTGTTTCTGGGCACCAGATTGATGTTTAGACCGCACGATCTGCTGCTCAGAAATGATAATTTAGGTGCCTGCACTAATGACAGTTTGACCCAATGAATGAGCATTTCACTCATTCATCAGGTGATGGGCTGCACCCCAGTTATCTGCTGACAATTGGCCCATGTAAATCCACAGTTACTGACTGTTTGTGCACCATGGTAACACCCTGAACACAGTTGATGCAGGTATTTCTGCAGTCCTATGACTTAGCTGTTTATATGTATAATAGGAAAAATGCATTAGAGTTTTCTGGTTTCCTCTCCTTAGCAGAATCACATCTGCTACATATGTATCACTAATGATATTCCTGAGATGCCGCACTTTGTGATTGTTCTTAATTTGTCGACGGACTTACCAAATATACCAAACCGTACCTTTCTCTCTGTCTTTTTAGCAGGAGCAAAACTTCGCATCTCACCTCTTTGTAGGACCACCCATTGTCCCTCCATCGCTCAGTGGTTGCTGACCAGTTGTATTATATAGAAGAAATATGGGCTCTATAGATCTCATTCCGAACCACTTACATACCTCACATTGGTTTCAACCTAATCTCTAAACAATGCAACATGCCGTCACGTCCTTTAGCCGTTTCAAATATCAGTCAACGATATGACTTATGTGGTTCATTATTTCTTCTCAGGTCCTTCCATGATCCCCTATTTCCCTCCTTCTTTCCACACACCCCCCCACTCACATATTTCTATAAGACCTTTTCTTTTTCTTTTCCTGGGCCATTGACCCAGGATTCACTGGATTATCTGTAAAGCTTGTAAAGGTGCTATTACACCAGTTATACAGATCACGATAAATGATTGAAGATGTAGCCAAAGGCGCACCGACAGGGGGGGGTCCAACAGGTCTGGACCCCCCCTAGAACTGTTCTTTTTTTTTTTTTTAATCCCTCAGGGCCTGGTTCCTATATTTATTTGTATCGCCGTCCTCAGGATGACTTCATTATCATCGCGCTGCCTGAGCCGGGCAGCACACAGCAGGGACACAGGCCAGAAGAGGCCTGCATTGCATCGCTGCTGATGGAGGTAAGTGTTAGTGGTTTTTTTTGTTTTTCTTAATAGATGGTACATTATAGGGGGGCACCTGGCATTTTTCACTGGCCCATTTTTTTTTTTTTTTTTTTTGGGGGGGGGGGGGGGCTTGCACTATGGGGGCATCTGACAAGCTGGCAATTTCTTACTATCCAATTTTTGGGGGGGCATCTGGGGGCATTTATTTCTTGCCCATTTTGTGGGGGGCACTATGGGGGCATTACTTACTGGCACATTATGTGGGGGGGGCACCATGGAGAAGAGGAGCACTATGGGGGAATCTGGGGGCTCTATAAAGGCTTTTTTTTATTGGCACATTATGGGGGACACTATAGGGGAGAGCGGCACTATGGGGCATTTGGTTTGGTGGCACTATAGGGCCATTATTTGGGGGCACTATGGGGGAGTGGAGCACTATGGGGCATCTGGTGGCACTATAGGGGCATTATTTGGGGGCACTATGGGGGAGTGGAGCACTATGGGGGCATCTGGTGGCTCTAAAGGGGCTTTTTTTTTACTGCCACATTATAGGGGGCACTATAGGGGAGAGCGGCACTATGGGGCATCTGGTGGCACTATAGGGGCATCATTTGGGGGCATCTGGTGGCTCTAAAGGGGCATTTTTTTACTGGCACATTATAGGGGGCACTATGGCATCTGGTACTAAGGGGGCAATTTTTACTGGCACATTATGGGGGAGAGGAGCACTATAGGGGCATGTGCTGGGGGCAGTAAGAAGGGGCATTTTTACTGGCATACTATTATATTATATTATATTATTATATTGGTGGGATTTTGGGGAGCACTGTTACTTTGGGGGGCACCCTGGCACAGTATCAGTTTAGCACAATTATTTTTTGGTATATTATCTTTATACTATTAGTGTCCGGACGCAGTTATTTTTTAGAGCATTGTGTGCCAATAAATGTTGAAGGGGGCACTATCTGTGTGGTAGTAGTTTTTTCAGGGGGACTGTTTCTGCAGTATAGTATTGGGGGTGACAGGATGGGATGTTCAGACGATGTGAGGATGATGGAAAAGTGGGAAACTAATGTCTGTTTGTCAATCTCTGCAGAGATGAGAGATGGCTGAAAAATCATCATGGCGCTCTGGTCTGATTGGAGAAGATGAGGAAAGAGAACGTCTACATCAGAGGAGACATCACTGGATTTAAAAGGTATGGGGCACTATGTAGGAGAGGAGATGCTCCGGCTCTTCCCCCTGCCATTTGCAGAAGGAGGATTCAGAGCTGGGTGAGGATGGCTAAGGGGGGCAGCAGGCCACAGGTGGGTGGCAGATGGTGGGGGGGAACCACAGGCCTTGAGCAGGATCTGGGTAGGGAGGAGAGCGGAGGAGCACTCCCTCCCCTCTCCGTATGATGTGTAGAGCCGGGCCTCAACAATATCATTTCAGTTGTACAGTGTTTGTTGGGAGTGGCCTATTATATTTAGGAGGAGCTTATAATAACGGGCGGGGCCAATTTTTTTTTTGCACTGCATTTACACATCTAGGAGGGGCTTTAGGAAATGGGCGGGGTGGAAAAATCGTCGCGGCGCACTGTGCGCACCGCATTTTTTGCTTTTCGGACCCCCCTAGAAAAAATTCCTGGGTGCTCACCTCGATGTAGCGACTTGTTTATTATACACAACGATAATCATACTAGCGGTCGTTACTCGTTTGCTTTCAAATCATTAGTTGTTATTACATGTAAAGATCGTGGACAGATGCTTGGTCAAAAGGCATGTACGAGACCATTAGAGAGTAGACAACTCCATATTATACGAACAGATCTATTAACGAGGAGTGATCATTTTTTAGCATTCTGAAAGATCATGATGGACGAGAAATTGTCGTTCTTCTTTGCATCATTCATACTTATTACATCACACCAGTGGCGTAGCTACCGGGGGGGGCAAGGGGGGCGACGGCTCCGGGCCCAGTGACTCAGGGGGCCCAGCAAGGATGACCTTGCCTACTATCAGGCGAATACAAGTGAGCGCTTCCATTATGGAAGCGCTCACTTGTATTTAGGGACCCCCATCAGACCTCAGATCAGCCCACCCAGCCACATAGGATTAAAATAAAAAACCTTACTTACCTGTTCTGCGCTGCGGCTGCCCTCCGGTCCGCGCTCTGCTCTCTTCCCTGGCGGCGCGCACTATGACCTGACGCTGCACGTAGGCGGGCCAGGGAAGAGAGCGGAGCGAGGACCGGAGGGCAGCCGCAGCGCAGAACAGGTAAGAAAAGTTTTTTATTTTAATCCTATGTGGCTGGGTGGGCTGATCTGAGGTCTGATGGGGGCACAATACGCTGATCTGAGGTCTGATAGGGGCACAGTAGGCTGATATGAGGTCTGATGGGGGCACAGTCTGCTGATCTGAGGTCTGATGGGGGCACAATACGCTGATCTGAGGTCTGATGGAGGCACAATACGCTGATCTGAGGTCTGATGGGGGCACAATACGCTGATGTGAGGTCTGATGGGGGCACAGTAGGCTGATGTGAGGTCTGATGGGGGCACAGTAGGCTGATGTGAGGTCTGATGGGGGCACAGTAGGCTGATCTGAGGTCTGATGGGGGCTCAATACGCTGATCTGAGGTCTGATGGGGACACAGTACGCTGATCTGAGGTCTGATGGGGGCACAAAACGCTGATCTGAGGTCTGATGGGGCACAATACGCTGATCTGAGGTCTGATGGGGGCACAGTAGGCTGATGTGAGGACTAATGGGGGCACATTCTGCTGATCTGAGGTCTGATGGGGTACAATACGCTGATCTGAGGTCTGATGGTGCACAATACGCTGATGTGAGGTCTGATGGGGGCACAGTAGGCTGATGTGAGGTCTGATGGGGGGCACAATCTGGGGTCTGATGGGGCACAATACGCTGATCTGAGGTCTGATGGGGGCACAGTACGCTGATCTGAGGTCTGATGGAGGCATAATACGCTGATCTGAGGTCTGATGGGAGCACATTAAGCTGATCTGAGGTCTGATGGGGGCACAATACGCTGATGTGAGGTCTGATGGGGGCACAGTAGGCTGATGTGAGGTCTGATGGGGGCACAGTAGGCTGATCTGAGGTCTGATGGGGGCACAAAACGCTGATCTGAGGTCTGATGGGGACACAGTACGCTGATCTGAGGTCTGATGGGGGCACAAAACGCTGATCTGAGGTCTGATGGGGCACAATACGCTGATCTGAGGTCTGATGGGGGCACAGTAGGCTGATGTGAGGACTAATGGGGGCACATTCTGCTGATCTGAGGTCTGATGGGGTACAATACACTGATTGTACACAGTAGGGCTGGCACAGTAGGCTGATGTGAGGTCTGATGGGGGCACAATCTGCGGTCTGATGGGGCACAATACGCTGATCTGAGGTCTGATGGGGGCACAGTACGCTGATCTGAGGTCTGATGGGGGCACAGTACGCTGATCTGAGGTCTGATGGGCACAATACACTGATCTGAGGTCTGATGGGGCACAATACACTGATCTGAGGTCTGATGGGGGCACTTTCTGATGATCTGAGGTCTGATGGGGGCACAATATGCTGATCTGAGGTCTGATGGGGGCACAGTAGGCTGATGTGAGGTCTGATGGGGGCACAATCTGGGGTCTGATGGGGCACAATACGCTGATCTGAGGTCTGATGGGGGCACAGTAGGCTGATGTGAGGTCTGATGGGGCATATTCTGCTGATCTGAGGTCTGATGGGGCACAATACGCTGATCTGAGGTCTGATGGGGCACAGTACGCTGATCTGAGGTCTGATGGGGCACAATACACTGATCTGAGGTCTGATGGGGGCACATTCTGATGATCTGAGGTCTGATGGGGGCAGGGGACTGTTAGTTTAGTGATGTAAAAACTGGGGACAGGTTTCCTTTAACATAGGAGTCCCGTTGTTTTTTAATCCTATTACTCCTATATTTTACTGCATTATATGGTAGAGTATTTAGAGTAGGGTAGGTAGAAAGTCTATTGTACTGTACTTAACAGCATAGATGATCTAGCAGTTTATATAGTCATCTTTCTAATACAATATTATAACCACAACTAGTAGTATGTGCCTGTGAAGTTGGAAACGTGCGTTTGGGAAGCCAAGTGGGGGGCCCACTCAAGTATGTTTCCCCCCCCCTGTGCTGAACCTCTAGCTACGCCTCTGCATCACACAATTCTCATTCATTTTCACTCGCATGCACAAGAATCTGTAAGATATTCGCTCCGTGTAATAGGGCCATTACTTATTGTTCTGTGAACTTGTCTTAGCTCTTTTGTCGCTGATTATACTATTCCTCTGCTACTGATAAGAGCATTGTGGCAACTAATTTTCTTGGAATTACTGTTAAAAATATGCATTTGTGTATTATAATCGGTTCCTCCTATTTCAATAAAAAGCACAGTGAAAAGATATTTATGAGGAATAATGTTAGCTGTATTATGCTTTTCTTGATGACTACCTGTATGGTAACAGTGATATCTAGTAAAGCCCAGTTGAAAAAGTAATTTATTTTCAGTATTTTTTTGACTTGTGAACACTGGACAATGCAGAGTTTACCATCACCAACCAACACTTTCTTGTCCCTCCAAGTCTTTTCAATGAACTTTGAGTTCATTAACATACACTAAATCATTACCCATTAACCGCAAAGGCAGGGTGCCTAGCTATAGGAAATGTTGAGACTGCAGTTGCTCCTGGGTTCTGAATCCTGAGGCTTTTAGGATAAAGCCAAACAGGGTGTAACTGATACGACTGAAAACCACTGTGGTGCACACAGCGGCAACAGTTTTTAAATTGCTTCCATTTGCCTGTAAAAATACCTTTTGCCTGCAAAACCAGACAGCCTTGCAGTTTTGCAGATGAAAAAGCTGTTTCCCCCAAACTGAAGCATCCACATGTTTAATTTGAAAATGCAGGGGCAACATACCACAGCCGATTCCAGACACACACCATGCATGTCCCTACCACCCTATTTGACCTTGGTCAAAGGGCCCATCAGTGCCAAATAAGAGACCTTATATTATTGCATTTGAGTCCAGAAGTTTAATGTTAAGGCAGTGGGTGTGGAACCACTGTGTCAACCAACAGATCTGAATTTGGGCTCATCCTAAGGGCATTATCTTGGCACTCCCCTGGTTTTCGCCCTTTAACCCCTATAGAGAGATCTGGACTTCGCTGCAAAGAAACTACCAGGCCTCCTAGTATCTGTGTGATTGACAGCTGACCCGCAGAGATAGCAGCGTCTATGGAGCCCATAGCAGTAGGGGGCCTGGGCTGCCAGGGTCCAGCATACCTTACAGTCTGACTCTTCTGTCCATCACTGCGCTGCTATAGGGCAGCGTTGGACAAAGGAGTCATGGTAATAGCAAAGTGAAGGCCAGGGAGGAATTTCTGGTGGCCCCACCCACTTTCCGGCATCTGGGTTTTCGGCAAGGTCTGCTGCAGGACAGGGAAAGGAGAAGATTACAGGACCGAATGGAAGTGCAATGGTAAGGAGTAGCATGGATGACAAGACTGCAGGGAAGTGAACTGGAGCCAGGTTGGTTTGAAGGGGAAGAAATTAAGGAGGATGGGGAGACCTGGTGACCTGGGAATGGGAGCAATGTGGGCTGTAACTGAAATCATAATATAATAATAGTATTTGTCCCCCCATGAACAACAATTGTAAGCCCATTTTAGATCTGCACTATGTGGTGTTACATTGGACTGCAGGTGACATCTACTACATTATCTGTACTAAAAGAGTTATCATTGTGTTATCTGTGTTGTTACATAGGACTGCAGGTACATCCACAATGTTATCTGTACTCAGACTCATTACACTGAAGGAGCCATGTCACTCCTGTGTGTTCTGCATCATCTTCATTGATTTACATATGGCTATATCCCTTATTTTTTCACTTGCAACAAGATGCAGTGTTCGGCACAGCTCATGGGGTCACTATTGTATCTGTGTACACATAAAAACAGGTTGCATGACTTGCAGGAATGTGGAGCTCCTTTCACTAAGATGCTTAGTGAAGGACCTGGAGTTCAGACCCCCATAATCAGTATTGATGTCCTACAACAGGGATTAGCAACCTCTGGGACTCCAGCTGTTCTGAAACTACAACTCCCAGAATCCTCCTTTCACATCTATGGGAGTTACAAGAACAGCCGAGTAAGTGTGCATGCTGAGAGTTGTAGTTTCACAGCAGCTGGAGTGCTGAAGGTTGCTGATTCCTGGCCTACAATATTGATTTATGGCAGGGCACAATACAGTTCTTTTTGATGCAATGTTCATGTGTGTTAGGCTGGAGCTGCATGGCAATCTTGGGCGTAACAGATGTCACAATACTAAGGATTGCAGTGTAGCAGTGCAGGTATAGAAACAAATGGAACCTTAGCAAAACTCACAGGTTGCTGTAACCCTGATCCCAGAATCGCAAAAATCCAACCCTGATGGTTATTTTATCATCATATTTGTTATATGACCAAGTGGGTGGGGCGCTGCATGGTGATCTTGACTAGTCACAGGAATTGCAAGGGAGGAGGGATTTGCAGAGAATTAGATGGGGAGGGGGCATTTCAAAATTTGTAATTTCTAGTTACGGCCATGGACACCAGTACAGGGCACCGAGGAGTCAAGCAAAACTGTAGTCAGGGAAAGCCCAAGGTCAGGGCCGGCAAAGTGCATGCAATGCAGAAACCAGTGCAAGGTCAGGGCAGGCAGCGTAGGATCTATAAAGTGGACAGGCATAGGTCATGTCAGGCAGCGGAGAGTCAGAATACAATAAACGGGCAAAGGGTAAATGGGCAGAGAACAGAATTCAGCACACCTTTGCAGGAACTTACCAAGCTAAAGAATCTTTTGCTCTGGCACCCTCCCACAGGGGTAGATGCCTGAAGTACCCCAGGGTGAAGATTAGGGTGTGTGATGGCCCTTTAAGAGACAGAGCGCACCCTACAGGCAGCAGTGAAGAGGCCTTGCAGCAACATGCATAAAGTGACAGAGCAGACCCGATGGCCAGAGCCACTGAATAGAAGGCAACGGGAGGTGGTTCCAGGCCGCTAGGCAAGGAGAGTGGAGCAGTGGTGGACAGCAGGCACAGGAACATTTTACTGGAGCTCCATTACAGGTTGGCTGTGCTGTTCAGACATCTGTTTTGATGCCTAATACCTTCCACTTCTTCCTAATCGCAAACTCAGATATTTTATAATTGAGATATCCTAAACCTGGCATGTAGGCATGCTATACTAATAACCTGCTGCTGATGGATTTGTGGAAGCAGTAAGTTCCTTTGCTGAATATAGAACACAGACCGGTAAGCTTAGCTAAATAGAAAATGTCTGGCATGGCCAAGTAAATGTTATCAACCCTCCATGTCTGTGTCTGAATGGAAGAGAGATAGAGTGTTATAGCTGAACATGGATTATCAGGTAATAAATATTTAAACATCTCATTAATATTACATGTGGGCTTATGTTATGGAATCCAGAGGAATTTCTTTCCTGGCTGGTTTCTCATAAAACAATCAACTGTTCCGTAAGCAACTTGGTGTTTTTCTGTATCACACAGAGTATTAGGAAACCAAAAATTTCATAACCACTTTGTAACCAGGGGTCATTCATATAATATAGGATGGAACTTATTTTTTTTTTTTTTCTTATTTTACACAAATATCTTTTGCTTTCTTTGTGGAAGAAATGGGGATTCCTTATGGTACTGAAATAAACTGTATGGACATGGACATATTCAGGAAATACAAATTTGCCCCTTCTCCATTGTGACATAGAAATAGTTATAACCCTAGTGCTTCTGCCTTAAAGATGATGTCACGGGGAGCCGACGGCGCGCTTCCTCCGTGCAGCGCCGTTGGACTCCCACTGTTGTTCAGGAGTGAGGACGAGATGTGCGTCCTCGTCTCCATGACAACAGGGGTGGGGAGAACCTAGCGCACGTTCAGTCTCAGCGCGGCCGGCGTCCTCCCCATCCCCTTGACGACTGGCAAGAGGAGCTTCTGAGCGCTGGCAGGAGGGCCACTGCACAGCTATGAATATGTGTGCTATAGGTCACGTGATGCTGGCCACGTCACGTGACCTACCTCTGAGTACTGGCAGGGTAGCCAGCATTTCCTGTTTCAGTTTGGGAATTAGGTCACGTGACGCCGTCCCGTCTCGTGACCTACTAGGAGCCCTATTTAAACAGGCAGCCTGCCAGCCACAGGATGCCTGTGATTAGTCTAACTACCAGTGCTTGTGATCCTCTGCGACTTCAGTACTTGATTCCGGCTTGTGTTTTTCGACTACGTCTCAGTCTCATCCCTTGGTACTTCGCTCCTTCTCGGTTTTGACTCGGTTCATTTATTTGACCTTGCTCCTGCTCGCTCCCCTGGTTTTGACGTTACTTCCTGGTTTGATTTTGGCTTGCTGACTATCCGTTATTGTGTCTGTTCTGTCTTAGTTTATTGTTTTCTCCTCATTGTTTCCCCTCCCTCTACGCCCCAGCACGTACCTAGGCTAGGAAACGTCGACTGGTTGTATGCCGTTGCCTAGGACGGGGCGTGCAAGTAGGCAGGGTCAGAGGTGGGGGTTAAGCTCAGGGCTGCACATTCCCCTGTACTAGTGACAGAATGACAGGCCCTATTTACCATGGAGGCTATGCAGCATTTGACTGACCAGATGCACAACATGGCTCAGGTCATACAAGATCTGGCGGAAAGGCTGCAGCAGCAGGAGCAGCTACAGACCGCACCTGTAGCTGCTTCCGCCTTACAAAATATCGAACCCCAAGTTAAACTGCCTGACCGTTTTTCTGGGGAATGTATGTTTTTTTCCACTTTTAAGGAGAGTTGTAAGCTCTACCTTAAGTTACGCCCACATTCTTCAGGCTCTGAGCAGTAGAGGGTTGGGATTATTATTTCTCGGTTGCAAGGAGACCCCGAAGAGTGGGCTTTTTCGCTCCCCCAGACTCTCCCTGTCTGGCATCAGTGGAAGCATTTTTTCAGGCATTGGGTTTACTGTATGATGAGCCTGATAAAGCAGCTATGGCTGAGAGTCAACCATCAGGGTAACCGTCCGGTCGAAGACTACTGCACCGAATTTCGGAGGTGGTGCGTTTCCTCTGGCCGGAATGATCCAGAGCTTAAGAGCCAATTTAGATTGGGACTGTCAGAGGACTTGAAAGACTTGTTGGTGAGTTATCCCTCCCCTGACACTTTAGATTCAACAATGACCTTAGCCACTGGACCGACACCTCCAGGAGATACGGAGAGAACGCCAGACTCTTACTCAAATGGTAGTTCCACCTGATGCTCCGCCCCTGAGGTCCCTGGTAGAGAATCATCAAAAGGAACCTACCCAGGTTGGGATAACCGTGAGGGATCAGAGACGTCTGAAAGGGGCCTGTTTCTACTGTGGTGAGATAAATCATTGGCTTCAACAGTGTCCCAAACTTCCTCCCTCAAAGAAGGTTTTCCCGGGGAGTAAAGTATCTCCCAAGGTGGTAAGACGGTAAGGTGGTAATTTCTATTACCTATTACCATTGTTTATGGCATGTATAGGGGTTCCGGGGAAGCATTTATAGACTCTGGATCGGCATCCAACTTCTTGGGGTGCCTATAATTCCTTTAAGGATTGCTATCTGTGTCATTGCCCTTTACTCCACCCCTCTTTCCAATGGGAGGGTGGAGTTTTGTACCCCTGAGGTTACTTTAACTGTTGGTGCGATACACTCCGAAATTTGTTCCTTCTTGATTCTGAAAAATTTACCTGCTGATTTTTGGTATGCCTTGGTTACAGGATCACAACCCAATTAATTGGTCCACAGGGGAACTGGAAAGATAGGGGATTAATTGTAATAAGTGTTGTAAGTCTGTGTTACAAGCTGGGGTTACCGTTGATTCACCGATCCTTCCCCAGTATATCAGAGATTTTACAGATGTGTTTTCCATGTCACAAACAGACTTCCTTCCTCCTCATAGACCATATGATTGCTCCATTGACCTCATTGAAGGATCCAAATATCCTAAGGGTCAGATTTACAATCTATCTGCCCCTGAGCGTCAGGCTATGAAGGAGTATTTGAAGGAGAGTCTGCTTAAGGGGCACATAAGGCCCTCTGTGTCGCCAATGGGGGCAGGTTTCTTTTTTGTCAGTAAAAAGGATGGAGGTTTAAGGCCCTGCATAGATTACAGCGAACTGAATAAGATCACCATTAAGAATCGATATCCATTGCCTATCATTCCAGATCTGTTGAACCAGGTACAGGGAGCTTGCTGGTTTTCAAAACTGGATCTAAAAGGGGCCTATAATTTGATTAGAATTAGAGAGGGGGATAAATGGAAGACATCAGCTAATTGTCAAAGGGAGAAATGTATTTTTGGTGTCCAAGAGGTTGCCTTCCTGGGTTATATACTCACTCCATATTCCTTTAAGATGGACTCTTCAAGGTGCAGGCAATTCTAGACTGGGTACGGCCTTCCTCCTTGAAAGCGCTCCAACATTTTCTTGGATTTGCAAATTTTTATTAAAAATTTTTCAGTAGTTGTCAAGCACCTTACAGATCTGACCCGTAAAGGTGTGGATCTTGTTAACTGGTCTACCATAGCGATTGAAGCGTTCGAAGCTCTTAAGAGGTGCTTCACCAGCGCTCCAGTTTTGATCCAACCTGACCAAACTAAACCATTTGTAGTGGAGGTGGATGCTTCTGAGGATGGTGTAGGAGCTGTGCTTTCCCAGGGGTCTCCCACCTTCACTAATTTAAAACCATGTGCCTTCTTCTCGCGTAAATTCTCCCCGGCTGAAAGGAAATACGATATTGGCAATAGAGAACTTTTGGCGATCAAATGGGCTTTTGAAGAATGGCGCCATTTTTTAGAGGGGGCTATGCATCGTGTTACGGTCCTTATGGACCATAAGAATCTGATGTTCCTGGAGTCTGCTAGACGATTGAACCCCAGGCAGGCTAGATGGGCTTTGTTTTTTACCCGTTTTGATTTTTGTGTCACTTTTAGGCCCGGAAGTAAAAATGTTAAGGCCGATGCTCTGTCTCGAAGCTTCCATGCTTTCTAGCCTCCTGATGTTCCTCCTGAACCCATCTTGCCGGCTAATATAATGACGTTACTTCCTGGTTTGACTTCAGCTTGCTGACTATCCGTTATTGTATCTGTTCTGTCTTAGTTTATTGTTTTCTCCTCCCTATCCCCCTCCCTGTACTCCCCAGCACGTACCTAGGCTAGTGAACGTCGACTAGTTGTATGCTGTTGCCTAGGACAGGCCGTGCAAGTAGGCAGGGTCAGAGGTGGGGGTTAAGCTCAGGGCTGCACATACCCCTGTACTAGTGACAGAACGTGACAGATGACCTGTCACAACAAACTGAAGGCAATTTGCAGGCAGCGTGTTATACAGCAGGAGGAGCTGAGCAGATTGATGTATAGCTTTGTGGGAAAAGATGTCGTAAAACTTGTATTTTATACTTTTAAATATCTGCTTTTTCTGACTTTAGCTGTACACGGAGGCGGTGTGATCAGATTGATCATATTCCCGTGTAAGTGTATGTACAGAGAATACTATCAATCACTTATAACACCTCCTCTGTGAACAATGAAATCAGAAATAACAGAGATTTAAATGTATAAATTGCAAGTTTTACTAAATCCTTACTAAATCTTTTTCTACAAAACTCTATAATCAATCTGCTCAGCCTCTCCTGCTCTATAACATACTGCCTACAGATTGCACTGCATTTCATGGTGACTGGTTCCCTTTAAATCTCTTTTTCTAACTTCAGTTGTTCACAGGGGAGGTGTTATCAGTACAGAAGAGCGAGCATACTCGTTCGAGCTTGATACTCGTTCGAGTATTAGGATACTCGTAAGTGCTCGCTACTCGGACGAGTATCTCGCCATGCTCGAGGAAATGGCATCTCCTGCCTTTTGAATTTTTGGCGGCTATAAACTCAGCCAATCACAAGCCAGGAGACTCTGTGGTACACCCAGCATCACGTGGGGCCCTTACATGTCGATAGCAGGGGTTGGCTGGCCTGATCAGGTGACCCTGGAATATACTAGTGACTGCCCGCGGTGCTCAGCTCAGTCGCTGCTTGGATGCCGTTAGGGACAGATCTGCAGTGTGATACAGGGAGAGTGTTAGGGTGTTCTACTAGATTTGTGTTAGGCAGGAGTGATTCTAAAAGAACCCAACAGCCCTTGTTAGGGCTACAAGACCCTTTTTTTTATCTGTTTGTGGCTGGGCTTGCTGGCACTAGTAGTGCAGCTACCGCCATATTTGCAGCATTTTGCAGGGAGACTGGAAAAAGTTTATTTTTTGGCTCTCAGTGACACAAATCCATTTCATACAGCTGTGTGGAACCATTCTGTGTGTCACAGTTCAGCTGTCCAGTCACCACAAACCACAATCCGTATTTTCTGTCCAGGTGACCCATACTGTATGTCACGTAATAAAATACGGTCTTTTGCTCTCACTGATACAGCTACATTACAAAAATCTGAGTGCGACATTTGTCTGGGTTGCAGTGAAAATAGCCACAGTCAGCAGGGGCTGATTTTGCTCTCTGATATATTCTGCACGTCATGTAAAAAAAAAAAAAAAAAAAAAAAATTTTTTTTTTTTTCATCTCAGTGATACAAATCCATTTCATACAGCTGTGTGGAACCATTCTGAGTGTCACAGTTTGGCTGTCCAGTCACCACAAACAACAATCCGTATTTTCTGTCCAGGTGACCCATACTGTACGTCACGTAATCAAATACGGTCTTTTGCTCTCACTGATACAGCTACATTAGAAAAATCTCTGTGCGACATTTGTCTGGGTTGCACTTAAGCAGACCAAGTCTGCCTAATCTAATAGTTTCAGTGTAATTGCTCCATACTGCACGGTAGGTAATAAAATACATAATTTTGCTCTAACTTATCCACCTATATATTAACTTGTTCAGATTGAACAAGTTTGTGGGTTTCAGTACAGCACGCCCATTTTCTTTTTTTTTTTGGTATATATAATACACTTATATACAGAAAATGTTGAACCCCAGGGCTAAGGGTCGAGGACGTGGGCGTGGGCATTCAATTACTGCAGGGGGCAGAGGCCGTGGTCCTGGGCAGGGTGAGACAGTACCTGCTGATGAGGGAGCAGGGGAACGCCGCAGAGCTACACTCCATAGCTTCATGTCTGAACTTACAGGGACACGTGGTAGAGCACTGTTGAAACCACAACAGTGCAAACAGGTGATGTCGTGGATTGTGGACAATGCTTCAAGTAATTTGTCCACCAGTCAGTCTTCCACACAGTCCACCCACGTTATCTAAGGGAGCACTCCTCTGGCTCGTCCACCTCAACCTCCTTCCCCCCAGTCTGCCCCCTCCCAGGAAAATTTGGAAAGCGATCCGGCATACTCTGAGGAACTGTTTTCTGGACCCTTCCCAGAGTCACAAACCACTTCTCAGGTTGCTGCTGACCTCTTTCCCGATGCCCAAGTTTTCCAACTGTCGCAGTCTGTGGGTGATGACATTGTTGACTTAGTGGAAGAAGTGTGTAAAGAGGTGTCGGACGATGAGGAGACACGGTTGTCAGACCGTCAGTGGTGAAGTTGTTGTCAGGGCAGGAAGTCCGAGGGGGGAGCAGACTGAGGAATCGGAGGATGACGAGGTGACTGACCCAAGCTGGGTTGATAAGCCGAGTGAAGATAGTGCTTCTGAGGCGGAGGCGAGTGCTGCACCAGAACAGGTTGGAAGAGGCAGTGGTGTGGCCAGACGGAGAACAGGGCTAGAGCTGGTGCATCGGCAGCAACTGTTTCACGTAGTGAAGCTCCCGTGGCGAGGCCTAGATGTTCGCAAGTCTGGAGGTTCTTTAAAGAAATTGAGGATGACCGACTGTGCCAACCTGTGCCACACCAGGATCAGCAGGGGTGCCACCACTACTAGCCTAACCACCACCAGCATGTGCAGGCATATGAGTGCTAAACACCCCACTCAATGGAACCAAGGCCGTTCACCTCCTGCGGGTCCCACCACTGCTCCTTCCCCTGTGTCACTCGCTGCCTCTGCTAGTCAACCCCCTGCCCAGGACCCCGGCACGAGCGCCTCCCGCCGGAAAACCACACCTTCGCCTCCACGATCCTCCACAGCGTCCACCAATGTGTCCCTGCGCAGCGTTCAGCTGTCTTTACAGCAGACGCTGGAGCCCAAGAGGAAATACAGTTCCACTCACCCACATGCCCAAGACCTCAACGTCCACATCTCCAAATTGCTGAGCCTGGAGATGCTGCCCTATAGGCTGGTAGAGACCGAGGCCTTTCGCAACCTCATGGCGGTGGCTGCCCCTCGGTATTCGGTCCCCAGCCGCCACTATTTTTCCCGATGTGCCGTGCTGTTCCAGCCCTACACCAGCACGTGTTTCTGAGAAGGTCCACCTAACCACGGACACATGGACAAGTGCTGCCGGGCAGGGACACTATATATCACTGACGGCACATTGGGTTAACTTGGTGGAGGCTGGGACCGAGACTGACCCTGGGGCCACTCATGTACTGCCCACACCAAGGATTGCGGGGCCTACCTCGGTCACGGTCTCTCAGATATACTATGCCTCCTCCTCCGACCCCTCCTCCTCCTCCTCCTCCACCTCCTCCTCCGAATTACCATCCGTGGGCACGGCCCCTTCAGTCGGTAGCTCTAGGCGCAGCAGCAGCAGTGCCATGGCTAAGTGCCAGCAGGCGGTGCTCAAACTGCTGAGCTTAAGTGACAAAAGGCACACCGCCCAAGAACTATTACAGGGCATCATGGCGCAGACCGATCTGTGGCTGGCACCGCTGAACCTCAAGCCAGGCATGGTTGTGTGTGACAACGGGCGTAACCTGGTGGCGGCTCTGCAACTCGGCAGACTGACACATGTGCCATGCCTGGCCCACGTGTTCAATCTCATAGTTCAGCGGTTCCTCAAGACATAACCCAATCTGTCTGATTTGCTCACCAAGGTGCGCCGCATCTGTGCGCATTTCCGCAAGTCGACCACAGATGCTCTCACTCTCAGGGCAGCGCAGCACCGCCTACAACTGCCCGCTCACCAACTGTTGTGTGACGTGCCCACAAGATGGAATTCGACATTAAACATGTTATCCAGAGTTTACCAGCAGCGCAGAGCGATTGTAGACTGCCAGATGTCAACTTCCACCAGAACTGGTAGTCAGGTCAGTCAGCTTCCTCAAGTCTACAATGAGGAGTGGACGTGGATGTCTGATATCTGCCAGGTGTTGACCAACTTTGAGGAGTCAACACAGATGGTCAGCGGCGATGCCGCCATTATCAGCCTCACCATCCCGCTGCTTTGCCTGTTGAAAAACTCACTGCTCAGCATGAAGTCGGAAGCTTTGCGCTTGTCACAAGAGACGGTGGAAGATACGTTGCTTGATAGCCAGAGCACCCTCCGGTCTGTTTCTCAGCACGTATCGGAGGAGGGGGATAAGGATGAGGAGGAAGAGGAGGAGAATGTCGGCGAGACAGAAGAGGGTACCAGTGCTCAGTCCTTCTTAACTCTTGAGCGTGTATGGGCTGAAGAGGAGGAGGAGGAGGAAATGGAGAGTCAGGCCAGTGAGGAGAGGGAATTCTTGCGTGTTGGGACTCTGGCGCACATGGCAGACTTCATGTTAGGCTGCCTATCCCGTGACCCTCGCGTTAGAAGCATTTTTTCATACACCGATTACTGGGTGTTCACTCTCCTGGACCCACGGTACAAGCAGAACCTTTCCACTCTCATCCCTGTAGAGGAAAGGAGTATGAGAGTGAATCAATATCAACAGGCCCTGGTGCACAAGCTGAAACAATACTTCCCATATGACGCTGCTAGCGGCAGAGGGCGTGGTTCTGTGGGCCAAGTAGCGGGGGAGAGGAGGCGAGCAGGCTGCTTGTCCAGCACTGGCAGGAGAACGCTCTCCAAGGCCTTTGCCAGTTTTATGTCACCCCAGCAAGACACCCCAGTCCCCAGTCTAGGAAGAGTAGGGGTGAGCTTTACAGAAAGATAGTGAGGGAGTAACTAGCTGACCATACCAACGTCCGGACCGATCACTCTGCTCCATACAACTACTGGGTTTCAAAGCTGGACACGTGGCCTGAACTGGCGCTGTATGCCTTGGAGGTGCTGGCCTGCCCTGCCGCTAGCGTGTTGTCAGAGCGGGTATTCAGTGAAGCTGGTGGCATCATCACCGATAAGCGTACACGCCTGTCAACTGACAGCGCTGACAGGCTGACGCTTATTAAAATGAACAAAGCCTGGATTTCACCGGAATTCAAATCTCCTCCGGGGGAAAGCAGCTAAAGATTAACATTACTTATGTATCCGATTCCTCTTCTCTACTCCTCCTCCTCCTTGTCGTCTTTGCCTAACGCTGACCCAAAACGCAATTTTTTAGAGGGCCAACTGGCACTCTTTTACGACAATTTTTCTGGAGGGCCACCTACAGGCCCTCTCTCCAAACAATTTTTCCGGAGGGCCACCTACAGGCCCTCTCTCCAAACAATTTTTCCACAGTGTCAACTACAGACACTGTAAAACAATGTTTCAGGAGCGTCAAACAGACAGTCTAAAACAATTTTTCAGGAGGCGCAAGTACCGACATTTAAAAAAAAAAATTTTAGCTGAGGGTTGACTTTATGTACTCCGAAAAGAAAAAAATTTTGGAGGCTCAACAAAAGCCATTTCACTGCATTCTCAGTCGGACAAAGTCATTGGTGGTGTAACCGCCATGCTGTGTCAGGCTAAATTTTTGGGTGCTTCACCAGCTACCGCATACTAACTCAGTCACTCTGTTGTCACCGCCGCCATACAGGGCCACGTAAAATGTTTACGTGGTTCGCCTGCTCCCGCAGTGTCACTCGCTCACTCTGTTGTCACCACCATAGTGGTTTGCACTATAGCAGCCCAAGTCTGCACATTCCCCTTTTTATCTCCAAGTGATCTATACTGCACGTCACGTAAAAAAATACGTTCTTTTGCTCTCAGTGATACAAATCCATTTCATAAAATCCTTTCTTTCTCTTTAACTGATCTATACTAAACGTCACTTTTAAAAATACGTCTTTTTCCTCTCTTTCTATCTCTCCAAACTATTTTTCCGAATAGGTGACGTATACGGTATTAAACTGAGAAGAATACATACAACACATGCCCCACTTGATCAATTTCATAGTTGACAACTGTACCTAAATTGACAGCCACAGCCATACAGGGCCACGCTAAATTTTTCCTGTGCTCTACCTGCTACCGTCGTGTAGCTCGGTCAATGTGTAGTCACAGCCATACAGGGCCACGCTAAATTTTTCCTGTGCTCTACCTGCTACCGTCGTGTAGCTCGGTCAATGTGTAGTCACAGCCATACAGAGCGACGCTAAATTTTTTATGTGCTCTACCTGCTACCGTCGTGTAGCTCGGTCACTCTGACCGAGTCTGACCCTGGGGCCGCTCATGTACTGCCCACTTGGAGGATTGCGGGGCCTACCCCGGTCACGGTTTCTCAGACTTACTATGCCTCTTCCTCCAACCCCTCCTCCTCCTTCGAATTACCATCCGTGCTTCACCTCCTGCAACCTCAGTCTAACTCAGTCACTCTGTTGTCACCGCCATGCTGCGTCAGGCTAAATTTTTGGGTGGCTCACCTGCTACCTCATCTAACTTGGTCACTTGTTGGTGTCACTGCCATGCTGTGTCAGGCTTATGCCTGCATCGTGTGGCTGGGGATAGGAGAGCAGTGCCACCATGGGCATGGGTGATGGACCTTCGTTGCACCTAGTTGGGTGCTTCCCTAATATGTGATGGGCATGTGCCTCGCCTTTCTTGGTCTGGGTGAGCACAATTGCCATGAGGGTAACCACCAGGCTGTTGCAGGAGAATTTGGGGTAATGGTGGGATTAGGCAGCCTCAGAGGCATCCATGTATGCTGCCCCTGCTGTTTCCTGTCCATTTCCGTGGTGTTTCCATCATTTTCTGATGTTTCCAGGTTTTCACCCAGCCTTCCCTAGGCAGAGCCTTGGTCCCCTGCAAAAAATGCTCGAGTCTCCCATTGACTTCAATGGGGTTCGTTACTCGAAACGAGCACCCGAGAATCCGGAAAAGTTTGTCTTGAATAACGAGCACCCGAGCATTTTAGTGCTCGCTCATCTCTAGTTATCAGTGATTGATAGCATTCTCTGGGTAAGTGTGTATACATAGATAGCTGTCAGTCACTGATAGTTGTACATGGGGAGGTGTTATCAGTGACTGAAAGCAGTTTCTGTGTATATAGATAGCGGTCAGTCACTCATAGCTGTATATAGGGGAGGTGTTATCAGTGATTGATAGTATTCTCTGTGTAAGTGTGTATACATAGATAACTGTTAGTCACTGATAGTTGTACACAGGGGAGGTGTTATTAGTGATTGAGAACATTCACGGTGTAAGTGTGCATACATACATAGCTGTTAGGCAATTCTCTATAACATGCTCCCTGCAGATTGCATTGCATTTTGTGATAACAGGTCTTTAGTTTAAGTGATGTGATAAGAAAGTTTGTTCATAGGTTCAAATTTCTGTCAAAATAAAGTCTTTTAAACAGGCTCAGATTGGTGAAGTGATACTTTACCAATTCCCTGTTTCTTCTAACATAAAGCATCCTTGCTTTAAGCAGGTTCCTCTCAACAACCATAAAATGACTGCTCAGGTCACCGTTGTGGCTAGTAATTGGCTTTAACTAAACTCAATCTGCCAATATGCATACCCAGCAGAACAGATTTCAACTATTGCCTATAGGCTACGTATACCTGGGGCATTTTTTTATTACTATTACATTTAACTTATTATGGAGTATAAAAAAAAACATATAAAAAAGGTTGCTCCATTGTCTTCTATAACTGCTTGTTTTCATACAAACACTACAGGCTGGTCTGTAATCAATCAGAAAACAGATCTCTCATTGCCATTCATTGTACTTGTTGTCCTATTCACTAGAATGCTAAAATAATAATGAGATGATGAATGGAAAGGTGGGTGAATGATAAAATGGAGATGGAATTAGAGATAATTGTTTCTAGTACATCAGAGCAATACAACGGATATTAAAACCATACGGTTGGTTATCTTTTTGGATCTCCTTTTCAATGACTGTATCACTGTCCAAATAAACATGTGTGGTTTTCTGAGACAACTTTTAGAAAATAGGCATTCTCATATGTTTTTACTGCCAGAAAACAGCAAGAACATTTACGCTGTTAATTCTGTCTGTCTCTGTGGGTTGTTTTTGAATTAACATGTGTAGCGGCCCTGTAGGAACCAATGGAGGATTGGAGCGGTTGTGGCTCTGGTTGGTAGTTGTACTCACAAATCACCAAGTAGATCTCAGTGCAATTCCTCCCCAATAGCAAAATAAGGACAGCAGCTAAGATGCAGTTTGTAGCATGCCTTCTCCCTTTATCTCTGCAGAACCTTAGGTGGCAATGAGGTTCTTGTTAAAGGGGATTTCCATGTAGGCTATTAATATCCAGTTGCTGGGAGTCTGACACCCCACGCCCCCACAATTAGCTGTTCCCTGCGCTTCTGGCTCTGGAACTAGCTCTTCAATAGAGCAGGAGGCAGATAACTCAGTTTAAAGCCTCATTCACACATACGTGTCCGTGCTCAAATCCGTGAGCAGGTGGTCAGTGAGGCATCCGTGAAGCTGTCCGTGAAGGATCCGTGTTGGGTCCGTGTGTCCGTTTTTTGCTGTGCGTGTTGCATCCGTGTTTCACTGACACTGAACAGCTGAAAAATAATTTTCAAAACATCTCTTCTTAATGATCCGTGAAACACGGATGCAACACGGATGACGGACTTATTGACTATAATGGGCGTGAGGGATCCGGGAACACGGATCAAGATAGGACATGCATCCGTGCTAAAAAAACGGAACCACAGACCGTGATGAAACACTGATGTCTGAACACACACATTAAAATGAATGGGGACGTGTGCTGTCCGTGAAGAACACGTACAGCACACATCCGTGAAACACGGACGTGTGAATGAAGCTTAAGGAGCTGTTCCAAAGGCTGTATATGGGAAAGAGAAAGTACATTTGTTTGGCCTTAGAGATACTTGCTGGCTGTGGGCTGGCCCCACCCTCTTGTTTGGAGCTACCGTGTAGTGTGTAGCTGGTGTCTGTGAGGGGAAGCATCAGACAAGGATACACCAGGACTGTCAGTCAAGAAATAACAGAAAAGTGATTGAAGTGAGAGCCAACTTCTGGGGGAGTGAAGACTTGAGAGAAGGTTTACAAGGAGAGTGCTAGGAAAATTAAAGTCAGTGAAGGTAGTTCACTTATGTTGGCTGTGACTCAGTGACACCAAGGGCACCTGACTTACCACCAGGCAGGAGACCTCAAACCAGGGTGTGCCCGAGGGGAAGAAATGGTGCGCCCTTGCCTTCACTGCACAGCGCAGAGTGTGCCAGAGTGAGGACTGCCACCATGAATACTACTGCCACCATCACTGCCATTATCAAAATCACTCCCGTCCTCTCTCTCTCTCCCCCCTCCTTGGCTCACTGCATGGTGGCTTAAAATAAGCGAGAAAAAAGTGGAAAAAAAAGTTTTCAGAAATACAAAAAAAATTCAAATCACCCATTTAAAAAATTAAATAAATAATAAAATAAGCAAAACAATAAATATCAATAGCATCACCGCATCCCAAAACGGATAAACTATCAAAATATCAAAATATTTATCCCATTTTGGTCACTTTATCTCCCAAACAAATTAAATAAAAAGTGACCAAAAATTACAAATCACCCTGCAAAAAATGAGCCTTCACACAGCTCCGTAGATGTAAATATAAAAAAGCTATGGTGGTCAGAATACGGAGATGGAAAGAAAAAAAAATAGTTTTCAAAGTTTTATTTATTTTTTATTTTTAAAACACAAGAAAAACTATAAAAATGTGGTACCACTATAATAGTACTGACCCGGAGAATGAAGTTAACAAGTCAGATTTACTGCATATGGAACACTGTAAAAACTAAACCCATAAGACTATGGTGGAATTGTGTTTTTTTCCAGCTTCTCACTATTCCCATTATTCAATGGTGTCATTAGAAAATACAACTTGTCCCGCAAAAAACATGATTGAAAAAATAATAAAAGAAAAATGGCTTTGGGAAGGCAGGGAGTAAAAAAATGAAATAAAATTACTGCATCAGAAAGGGATACTTTTTATCCAGAATGAAGCAACGGATCTGCTATCAATACATTTATCTGAGCTAACCCTACAAGGCATTGTACCAGTTAATCTCCTGCTGACAGACTCTCTATATTTAAACTATGGGGCACATTTATTAAGACTGGCATTTTAGACGCTGGTCTAAATAAAGCCCCATAGCTGGCTGTGGTTCCGCTGCCCTTCCATAACTTCAGCGCATCCAGCGCCAGTTCTAACTGTAAAACAGCTTCCGTGCTGTCTTGCATTTAGACCTCTTTCTACACCTGAAACAGGAGTAGAAAAAAATGGTGAATGAGAAGGGTTGCCGGCCTATCCCCTTCTGCGCCCACGCCACACCTACAATTTTAGACCTAGAAAAAAAAAAATACAATGCAACAGCATTCTGCAAACCAAATAAAGTACAAAATGCCATAGTAATAGAAAGTATTCTGGTGCTAATGCTACGTTTATTTAGTAAATTTGAGATTCTTGGCAAATATATTTTGTACAAAATTATTTGGGCGCGTCTGCCAAACATGAAGGCGATCTCTGTAAGACGGGAACCTAACACTAATTCCTACCTGTTATGTGCCATAATGGCCACCATAAAATTCAGGGAGTGCAGGTTCCACATGCATGCTGGGTCCCCTCTGTTTTTTATCATTTCTGGTGCCGAAATGGCCTCCATTAAAAACTATATATAGTTCGAGTGTGTCTCTACCTTTTCTATTCTGTACATTTGGTAGAATTTAAGGGGTTGTCCAGCCAGATAACAAACTGTCTCAATGACTTTGAAATTGAAAATGATAAAACTTACTAATATGCTTTCACCATGAGAGCTGCCTTGTTGTCCTGATGTCCGCTCCAGTCTGCTCCACTTCCAGGTGTGAGGGAAGTTCTACTTCCTCTCTGTATCAACCTGTGATTAGTGACGTGAAGGGGGCTGGCTGTCTGGTTCTGTTCATATACAGCCGATACATAGACAGAAGAGTGCAAGTTTGGCTATTGACATGAGCCTGACAGCCAACTTCCTTCAAGCGTGTCCATTTTCAGGTGCCTTACTATAATGAAACCAACCCTGAAATATGTGCAGACCATTGCTGATGTAGGGACATCGAGGCAACTATCCTAATAAAAATATATCATGAAGTTTAATCAATTTCAAACACATTGAAATAACTGGACTAGACAACCCTGTATTAGAAGGTTTCTAAAAACATCTCTGCTTGCTGTCAGTGATGAGACCATTCATATTTAAACTCTTCAGGTTAAAATACTGTACAGACCTAATATTTCTCAACAGTCCGGCTGGGATTCTAGGTAGCGAAAGTTCAGACGATGCATGTGACATACATGCGCACTACTGCATGGCCGCTATATGGTGTCCCAGCCTTTGAGTCTGTTATCATTGTACCTGATCAATTGAGCTTAGACTAGTAATACAAACTATTGGTGTATGAACAGTTTTATAATATTGCTTACGGCTGGTCACTCTGGAAGGAATCCAAATGAGTTGAACAGAGGTCTCTATTTATGCAATGTGATAGATCTATAACTCACACCCCGATTTCCTTAACGAGATTAAGAAGCAGGCAGGGTGTTTGGAGAAGGGGACTTAATTTGTGCCAGAAGCCTGTTTTGAACTCCCTTAGCAGCCACATGTTTCCCATTAGCAGGTGATTGTATTTGGACTATCAGGTCAGGAACAGCAGCCAGAGAAATAAATAATGTGTATGCATTAGAAAGAAATAAGGGATAGGCGAGAAACTTATTTATTCAAGAGTGATTCAACTTCGTCCAACTGAACGAGTGTCTTGGAGCCTTGAGGAAAGAACTGCCAGTCATGTCAGAAAGGTCAATGTACAGGCTCAGACTGACCCACAGGGGAACAGGTGAATCTCCCCTACCCCCTGCACAAGTGGTACAGTAGACTGAAACTACATTTAGATCACAGTGATGAGTAAATCAATTTGATCATGTGAAAAAATGTAAACTTCTGAAGGAACATCCTCACAGCTCTGAATGTAGCATCATGCCGCTGTCTGCCACTGTGTGAGCAGGTCATATTTGCATGTGCAGTACCTATAATGGGGTACTTGCAAAATTGTCTATTGCCATTAATGTGATCTGGTTCTTTGTAATGTTCTGATGTATTGTGTGCTACACACATAGTTTTGTATGGATAAGACAGGGTTAAAAATCCTGACTCCGCCCTTGTAGGAGGCTAAGAGATGGACCCAGGTCCGTCCCCAATTTAGTGTGTAAGCCTACTATTAGCTGAGGAAGAGAGCTACATGTGCTCACTCTTTTGAGAAACCAGGCCTGAGTCCCAGAGAATCACTGTCTCTGAGATATTTGCTGCAAGAAAGTCATCTCTACTTTACCGTACTCCAGAGAGAGAAAGAAAGAACTGAAAAGGTCCTGAACTGCAAGGCCAAGCATTGGAGTCAGTTAGTAAGGTATTCACTGTTTAAGAGCTCATGCACACAAACTTATTTTTTGTCTGCATCTGATCCCATTCACTTCAATGGGGCTGCAAAAGATGCGCACAGCCCTCCGTGTGCTTTCTGCATCCATATGTCTGTTCCATGGCCCTGCAAAAAATAGAATGTGTTCCATCCTTCTCCATTTAATGGACAAGGATAGGGCAGTTCTATAGAGGGCAGGCACATGGCTGGTATCCGTGTTTTGCAGACTGCAAACTGCAAAAAATAGCCGTGTGCATGAACTCTAAGGTTCGTAAAGACTTTACTGCAGTGAGAGGGACATTGCTAATGTATCCTTCACACTTTGACATGGTCCTAGCCAGCCGTATATTTTAATTGTTTACCCCTCAGCTGGAAATTACAGACACATTTACAAGAGCCTTATTGCCTTTTGCAGAGACTTTGGAAACATAGGGATAAGGAGTACTACAAACCCCATCATTGCTCATATCCATATATTGCTAGTGGGGTAATATGGAAAAGAGCTTAAATGAATTATTAAAAGTAAATAACATTAAAGCTTATGAAAATGTGTAGAAGTCTAGGTCTTACTCCCCTTTTTCTAAAATGCACATCCCCACCATCCATTGGTTGAACTTGATGGACTCGGGGCGGTCTTGGGCACCACGCATCCTATGCATTTGCATAGGGCCCCCGACGTCCAAGGGGGCCCCCACGCTCCGCTCTTGTGCCGGTGCCCAAGACCGCCCACCAGTGGCATAACTATAGGGGTCGCAGTTGCGACCGGGCCCCTAAGCCAGGGGGGCCCCGAGCGCGCGCTTCCATAATGGAAGCGCTCACTAGCCTGCAGGAGGAGGGGGAGTGAAGCGCTGGTAGCACTGTACAGTACTTACCCCTCCTCCTGCTTGCTCTTCCTGAGGCCGGCGCTGCCGTGTCCTGACTGCCTGCAGCGTCAAGACGTACAGAGCGCCCTCTGACCTGACGCTGCAGGAGGTCAGGTGACTTCAGCGCGGGCCCCTGGAAGAGGAGAGAACGGGGACACAGCGAGGACCGGAGGTAAGTTTTTTTTTTTTTTTTTTTTTTTTTTTTTCTTGTCTGATCTGAGGTCTGAAGTGGGGGCCAAAAAGGGGATCTGAAAAGGTGGGGGCAGAATGGGGGGATCTGAAAAGGTGGGGACAGAATGGGGGGATGTGAAAAGGTGGGGACAGAATGGGGGGATGTGAAAAGGTGGGGACAGAATGGGGGGATGTGAAAAGGTGGGGACAGAATGGGGGGGATGTGAAAAGGTGGGGACAGAATGGGGGGATATGAAAAGGTGGGGACAGAATGGGGGATCTGAGATGGTGGTGACAGAATGGGGGATCTGAAATGGTGGTGACAGAATGGGGGGATCTGAAATGGTGGTGACAGAATGGAGGGATCTGAAATGGTGGTGACAGAATGGGGGATCTGAAATGGTGGTGACAAAATGGGGGGATCTGAAATGGTGGTGACAGAATGGAGGGATCTGAAATGGTGGGACAGAATGGGGGATCTGAAATGGTGGGACTGAATGGGGACCAAAAAGGGGAGTCTAAAATGGGGGCCAGAAAAGGGGTTCTGACATGGGGCCAGAAAGATTGGGGGTCTGGAGGTCTGATAGGGGGTCTGGAGGTCTAATGAGGGTCTGATTGGGGGTCTGGAGGTCTAATGGGGGTCTGATTGGGGGTCTGGAGGTCTAATGGGGGTCTGATAGGGGGTCTGGAGGTCTAATGAGGATCTGATAGGGGGTCTAAGGGTCTGATTGGGGCTTTGGAGGTCTACTGAGGGTTAGATATGGGAGGTTGGAGGTCTAATGGGGGTCTAGAGATGGGGGCTCTCATCTGGGATTTGATACGGGGATCTGATCTGAAAGGTAAGGGGGTATTGTTTTTCTGTGTGGTGCCAGTATTTTCAGGGGGGCTGTTTCTGCAGTATAATATTGGGGGCCGGCAGGGTGAGATGTTGAGAAGGTGAGAGGATGATGGAAAAGTAGGAAAGTAAGATGTCTGTTTGTTGAACTCTTCAGAGACGAGGCACGGCTGAAAGAAGTCACCATGGCGGTCTGGTCTGACAGGAGAAGAGGAGGAAAGAGAACGTCTACATCAGAGAAGAGAAGTCACTGGATGTAAGAGGTACATATGTGGCGCTGTATGACCCTGTATGTTCTGTAGAGTTATATGAAATGTTTTCCAAGTATGTCTTTGAAGGGGTTGTCTTTTTTTTTTTTTTGTACGAGCGCTGCCTTCTCTGCTCTGTTAACTGCTCTTTACTGCAAATTCTATGGTGAGCAGGTGAACAGAGCAGAGAAAGCAGCTCTCATATGAGCTCTGCCCTCTCTTCAAACAGCTGATCGTCAGGGTGCCAGAGGACCCCAGCCGATCTGATATTGATGACCTATCGTGAGGAGGGGGGCCAAGCTGAACTGTTGCACCAGGGCCCATGAGCCTTTAGCTACGCCCCTGCCGCCCGCCCAGCTGTCACTTACTGCATTTGTCCGCCGCGGCCCGCGGACCGGCCTCACTGCAGCTGCGCGCACCGCACCTGCTCATTCTCCAGTTCGGAAGTGTAGCAGAAAGCTCGTGCAGCCGCAGAGTTTGTGTTCTGCTGTGCGGACCGGCCTCTCTGCGGCTGCACGAGCTTTCTGCTACACTTCCAAACTGGAAAGTGAGCAGGTGCGGTGCGCGTCAGTGTCCCAGCACGTGTTCCAGCCCAGCCAATAGAGAGCTGGGAGTCTGGGACACGCCATAGGCTGTGGGTAACCTTCACCCCCCTCCAGTGAGTGATGGTCAGCAGCACGTGCCCCAGCTCAGCCAATGAAGAGCTGGGACGTGCTGCTGATGTAATTTTAGTAAAAAAGCGCGAGGAGGGCATCCTCCATGTTAGTCTACTGCAGACCAGGTAATTAGGAGCTAGGGAGCTGTGCTGCTGCGTGTGAATCTGATTTTAATACTATATAGCACAGCACTGTAGTAGAGAGAGTCAGGAGCCAGGAGGACTGGGAGTAGTAGTGCTGCTGCAGGCTGCAGCTGCAGCTGCAGGATCATCAGTGACAAAGGCAGCCAGCTCAGGGTAGTTGACTTGACTGTAATATATAGTGAATAGTGATAGAGAAGGGACAGAGAGAAATAAAACAGGAGACACAGAGGGAAACAGGAGAATCATATATGACAAGTGTCTGAAAAACAGGAGAGTCAGATACCACAAGTGTGTGAAAAACAGATAGGAGAATCATATACGACAAGTGTGTGAAAAACAGATAGGAGGGTCAGATACCACAAGTGTGTGAAAAACACATAGGAGAGTCAAATACCACAAGTGTGTGAAAAACACTGATATACCACAAGTGTGTGAAAAACACTGATATACCACAAGTGTGTAAAAAACACTAATATAAAACACTGATATACGATAAGACAAGTGTGTGAAAAACACTGATACAAAACACTGATATAAGATAAGACAAGTGTGTGAAAAACACTAAAATAAGACTAGTGTGTGAAAAACACTGATCTAAAACACCGATATGAGACAAGTGTGTGAAAAACACTAATATAAAACACCGATATAAGACAAGTGTGTGAAAAACACTAATATAAAACACCGACATAAGACAAGTGTGTGAAAAACACTAATATAAAACACTCATATAAGATCAGTGTGTGAAAAACACTGATATAAGACAAGTGTGTGAAAAACACTGATATAAGACAAGTGTGTGAAAAACAGATTGGAGAGTTATATACGATAAGTGTGGAAAAAACACATTCTTTCATTGTTTAACAGTGAGTTAATTGTTAATTGTTTGACAGTATTTATAAAAAAGTCTTTGATGTGTGGGGGGGCGTGTCATTGGGGGGGCGTGTCATCAGGGGCGTGACGCGTCATTGGGGGGGGGCGGACATAACTTCACTTAGGAGGACTTATGGACTTATGGATGGACTTATGTCTTTTTTTCAACCATTTTAACTACCGTATTTTTCGCTTTATAAGACGCACTTTTTTCAGGTGACTGCAGCACCGTCCGGAGAAGACAGAGGAGCGTCGGACCAGGAGGAGAGCCGCGACGCAGGAGAGGTGAGAGAGTTTTTTATTTTATCCTTATGGATCTGGGTGGGCTGATCTGAGGTCTGATGAGGGCACAATCGGTTAATATGAGGGCACAGTGGGCTGATCTGAGGTCTGATGGGGCCACAGTGGGCTGATATTGGGGGCTCAGTGGGCTGATATGGGGGCATAGTGGGCTGATCTGAGGTCTGATGGGGGCACAGTGGGCTGATATGGGGGCACAGTGGGCTGATCTGAGGTCTGATGGGGGCACAGTGGGCTGAAATGGGGGCACAGTGGGGTGATATGGGGGATGATCTGAGGTCTGACGGGGCACAGTGGGCTGATATGGGGGCACAGTGGGCTGATCTGAGGACTGATGGGGTCACAGTGGGCTGATATGGGGGCTGATGGGCTGATCTGAGGTCTGATGGGGGTCTGACATGGAAGGCTGATGGGGTTCTGACATGGAGGGCTGATATGGGGGTCTAATGTGATGTCCTGAAATTTATGTGGGGTCTGATATGAGGTGTGATAAAAAAAAATTTTTCTTATCCTACTCTAAAATCTGGGGTGCATCTTATCATCAAGTGCATCTTATAAAGCGAAAAATACGGTATGTAACTACAGTATGTAACTAACCCATGAATGGTTGTCAATCCCCCTACTCATGATTGTTTTGTAGAACCATTACCTATATAAATTGTCAGGCCCAGGAGCTCATGTTTTTAAATCTATAAGCCCTACTGAACTCTTTTAAATAATACTGGGTAAGTAAAAGTCTTATGTAAAAAGGGTGACAAAGTTGGATTCAATATTTGTGTGAAGGGGAACAGTTGTTTATAGCGGTTGCATTTCCTAGTCAATCCATAGGGTCATTGTTGTATAAATTGTGACCATGGCATCTGAAGTACTTTACCTGAGAGCACTGTTCTCCTCGGGCCCACGTGCATTCCCTGTGTTGAGGTTAGAGAAGCTGTTGATTATCTGAAATAGCCTGGGTCTCGCTGGAGGTTATTTTTTTCACTTCCCACATACTTGCTACTTTTTGTTGGTTTATCACATAAAATCCCAATAAAATACACTTAAGTTTGTGGGTATAACGTGAAAAAATGTGAAAAAGTTCAAGAGGTATGAATACTTTTTCAATGCACCATAACTCTTAATAAATTTGTAAGATTTTCCACCAGCAGTTTTTACTAAGAATGGCGTTATTATAGATAATGAATGTAATGTGGAAATAAGCTATCAGAAACCCAGCATACTATGTGTCACTTACACATAGTAAATTACTGGCTAGAGAAGATGTATAATTCTGAGTAGTTTTCCTGGCCTAACATTTTCACAAAAGTATATGCAACCCGATCATTTTTTTTCATTTGTGATTGTCCACATATAAAGTGTACCTAAGCATAAAACATAATTAAAACTTAATGTAAATGTGATTAAATTAAATTTGTAATGTACTTTATTTTTTTACTTCTCCTAGCGAAGAAGGCACCTCAAAGTTCAAGTACCTATTAAGTTTTAGAATCTGTGCTCTTCTACAGTGCGGCCACAGGGGAGTACATTCTCCCATACACAAGGGTGTATGGCAGTACAGATTCTGTAGTGCAATAGGCACCTGAACTTCAGGCACCTATTTTGTTAGGAAAAGTTTTTTAAAAATGAAGTACATTACAAAAATAAATTTAATCAAATTTACAGTAGGTTTTAATAAAGTTTATTTATAAGTTTAGGCACACGTTAAGCAACATAATGTATTTTTTATTTTTGACCAGGTTGTATGAGACCTTGTTTTAGGCAGGAAGAATTGTCATTTTCTGGCTCTGTTTGGGGGTACATATAAATTACTGTGGAATTAATGTCTTTTGTTATAGTGCATATATACAGTGCCTTGCGAAAGTATTCGGCCCCCTGGAACTTTTCAACCTTTTGCCACATTTCAGGCTTCAAACAAAATAACATTTTAAATTTTTGGTGAAGAATCAACAACAAGTGGGTCACAATTGTGAAGTGGAACGAAATTTATTGGATCATTTAAACTTTTTTTGTAATAATAAAACTGAAAAGTGGGGCGTGCAAAATTATTCGGCCCATTTACTTTCAGTTCAGAAAACTCACTCCAGAAGTTCATTGAGGATCTCTGAATGATCCAATGTTGTCCTAAATGACTGATGAAGATAAATAGAATCCACCTGTGTGTAATCAAGTCTCCGTATAAATGCACCTGCTCTGTGATAGTCTCAGGGTTCTGTTTAAAGCACAGAGGGCATCATGAAGACCAAGGAACACACCAGACAGGTCCATGATACTGTTGTGGAGAAGTTTAAAGCCGGATTTGGATACCAAAAGATTTCCCAAGCTTTAAACATCCCAAGGAGCACTGTGCAAGCGATCATATTGAAATGGAAGGAGTATCAGACCACTGCAAATCTACTAAGACCCGGCCGTCCCTCTAAACTTTCATCTCAAACAAGGAGAAGACTGATCAGAGATGCAGCCAGGAGGCCCATGATCACTCTGGATGAACTGCAGAGATCTACAGCTGAGGTGGGAGAGTCTGTCCATAGGACAACAATCAGTCGAACACTTCACAAATCTGGCCTTTATGGAAGAGTGGCAAGAAGAAAGCCATTTCTCAAAGATATCCATAAAAAGTCTTGTTTACAGTTTGCCACAAGCCACCTGGGAGACACACCAAACATGTGGAAGAAGGTGCTCTGGTCAGATGAAACCAAAATCCAACTTTTTGGAAACAATGCAAAACGATATGTTTGGCGTAAAAGCAACACAGATCGTCACCCTGAACACACCATCCCCACTGTCAAACATGGTGGTGGCAGCATCATGGTTTGGGCCTGCTTTTCATCAGCAGGGACAGGGAAAATGGTTAAAATTTATGGGAAGATGGATGGAGCCAAATACAGGACCATTCTGGATGAAAACCTGTTGGAGTCTGCAAAAGACCTGAGACTAGGACGGAGCTTTATCTTCCAACAAGACAATGATCCCAAACATAAAGCAAAATCTACAATGGAATGGTTCAAAAATAAACGTATCCAGGTCTTAGAATGGCCAAGTCAAAGTCCAGACCTGAATCCAATTGAGAATATGTGGAAAGAGCTGAAAACTGCTGTTCACAAACGCTCTCCATCCAACCTCAAAGAGCTCGAGCCGTTTTGCAAGGAAGAATGGGCAATAATTTCAGTCTCTAGATGTGCAAAACTGATAGAGACATACCCCAAGCGACTTGCAGCTGTAATCGCAGCAAAAGGTGGCGCAACAAAGAATTAATGCAAGGGGGCTGAATAATTTTGCACGTCCCACTTTTCAGTTTTATTATTACAAAAAAAAGTTTAAATGATCCAATAAATTTTGTTCCACTTCACAATTGTGACCCACTTGTTGTTGATTCTTCACCAAAAATTTAAAATGTTAGATCTTTTTGATTGAAGCCTGAAATGTGGCAAAAGGTTGAAAAGTTCAAGGGGGCCGAATAATTTCGCAAGGCACTGTGTATATACACTCACCGGCCACTTTATTAGGTACACCATGCTAGTAACGGGTTGGACCCCCTTTTGCCTTCAGAACTGCCTCAATTCTTCGTGGCATAGATTCAACAAGGTGCTGGAAGCATTCCTCAGAGATTTTGGTCCATATTGACATGATGGCATCACACAGTTGCCGCAGATTTGTGGGCTGCACATCCATGATGCGAATCTCCCTTTCCACCATATCCCAAAGATGCTCTATTGGATTGAGATCTGGTGACTGTGGAGGCCATTTGAGTACAGTGAACTCATTGTCATGTTCAAGAAACCAGTCTGAGATGATTCCAGCTTTATGACATGGCGCATTATCCTGCTGAAAGTAGCCACCAGATGTTGGGTACATTGTGGTCATAAAGGGATGGACATGGTCAGCAACAATACTCAGGTAGGCTGTGGCGTTGCAACGATGCTCAATTGGTACCAAGGGGCCCAAAGAGTGCCAAGAAAATATTCCCCACACCATGACACCACCACCACCAGCTTGAACCGTTGATACAAGGCAGGATGGATCCATGCTTTCATGTTGTTGACGCCAAATTCTGACCCTACCATCCGAATGTCGCAGCAGAAATCGAGACTCATCAGACCAGGCAACGTTTTTCCAATCTTCTACTGTCCAATTTCGATGAGCTTGTGCAAATTGTAGCCTCAGTTTCCTGTTCTTAGCTGAAAGGAGTGGCACCCGGTGTGGTCTTCTGCTGCTGTAGCCCATCTGCCTCAAAGTTCGACGTACTGTGCGTTCAGAGATGCTCTTCTGCCTACCTTGGTTGTAACGGGTGGCAATTTGAGTCACTGTTGCCTTTCTATCAGCTCGAACCAGTCTGCCCATTCTCCTCTGACCTCTGGCATCAACAAGGCATTTCCGCCCACAGAACTGCCGCTCACTGGATGTTTTTTCTTTTTCGGACCATTCTCTGTAAACCCTAGAGATGGTTGTGCGTGAAAATCCCAGTAGATCAGCAGTTTCTGAAATACTCAGACCAGCCCTTCTGGCACCAACAACCATGCCACGTTCAAAGGCACTCAAATCACCTTTCTTCCCCATACTGATGCTCGGTTTGAACTGCAGGAGATTGTCTTGACCATGTCTACATGCCTAAATGCACTGAGTTGCCGCCATGTGATTGGCTGATTAGAAATTAAGTGTTAACGAGCAGTTGGACAGGTGTACCTAATAAAGTGGCCGGTGAGTGTATATATATATATATATATATATATATATATATATATATACTAGCAGAAGGACCCGGCTTTGCCCGGGTATATTTTATCTATTTCATTTAATGTTTGTGTGTGTGTCATTAAAAGATATTGAGAATGACCTCTACAGTGCCAGCCCCTTTAACAGTGACCTCCACAGCAGCCTGCCCATTAACAGTAACATCCACAGCACCCTCCCCTTTAACTGTGATCTCCACAGCAGCTAGAGTGGCCACTGTCTTCACCCCAGAAAGCCGGACCTCACCGGGCATGCCCCCAAATGTGAAGCCACGCCCCAGCCCCCATGAAGCCACACCCCTAAACATGAGATCACGCCCCCTGTCTGAGCGTGAGCTACTAAAAGGGTGTACTTCCCTGCGTCCGTCCAGGCACTGTGCCGGACAGAGGACAGGGAGCCAGAAAGCCGGACTGTCCAGCCTAAAACCGGACTTCTGGCCACCCTAACATCAGCCTGCCCCTAGGGTGGCCAGAGGTCCAGTTTTAGGCTCGACAGTCCGGCTTTCAGACTCCCTGTCCTCCGTCTTGCGCAGGGTCTGGACGGACACAGGGATGTCCTTTTGAACAGCTCACTGTCAGACAGCAGCACTGTGCAGTCTGAGTATGAGCTGCAGGGAGAAAGTCACGCTCCCTCCCACTCTGCAGCTGACAGAAGTTGATTTTTACTTTCATTTTTTCAATCCCCGTCGGCTGCGGAGTGGAAGGGGGCATGGCTTAGCGGGACCTGGGGCTTATCCTTCTTTTGGGTCCTTCTTTTGAGGGTGGCCTGAATTACAGGTTGATGCCATGGTAATTTATGAGGTAATACAATGGATAGCAGTGGACGAAAACATCTTTTGTTACTACTGAACGGTAAATATCTGAAATTTACATTATATTAGGTAATGATTGGTGATGAGTCTAAAACATAAGTTATATTAATGGTAACCGGAATACCCCTTTAACAGTGTCATCCACAGCGCTCTGCCCCTTTATAGCAGACCTACAGTGGCTGGGTTGTTATGGAAACCTGGTATGAAACAGTGTGTGTGTGTGTGGAGAGACTAACTGCCTGCGAGCTTCTATTGGCTGATAAGGGTCATGTGACCAGGCTTCTATTGGATAATGCATTTTTTGGGAATATGTCAGGAACGGTACGTCCTGGAGAGCTGAGGCCCGTTCTAAAACCTTTCAGGACACCTGATGTACCTGTGTGTCAAATTTTGTGATTGTAGCCGAGACAGTGCGGATTCCTTTAGCGGACATACACACATACATACATACACTCAGCTTTATATCTTAGATGAAAAAGGCAAATTAGCCATTTTTTATATACTGTTCGTATTTTACCAATGAATAACCTGAAAATTAAAGGGGTATTCCAGTGGTATGAAGTGAAGTTATCCCCTATCCACTGGATAGGGAATAACCATTAGATTGGTGAGGTCCTACTGCTGAGAACCCCACAAATGACAAGCACGGAAGTCTGTATCCAATGGAGCCCCACTAAACTTAACAGAGGGACCAGTCGGGCATGTTCGCTTCTACTCCATTAATTTCTTTGGGAGTTCCTGAGATAGTTGAACTCCCAAAGAAATTAATGGAGCAGCTGCGCACATGCACGACCAGCCAAGAGTTATGAAGTCCCCATTCTCATGATGGGTGGGTGTCCCAGCGGCACCTTATGATTCTCCCCTATGCTGTCCATAGAGAATAACTTCACACAACCGGAATGCCCCTTTAATTCTTCAAATAATCATTGCAAGTGGTCCGTTTGTTTTATGAAATGTGCATGTGAGCATTTTATGCGTACTCCTTTTTTTATTTCCAGAGCGTTTTGTAATATCATTAAAGGGGCTATTCAAGACTATAAAATGCACCCCATATGCCCGGTCTCCTCACAATGAATATACCTACCTGGCTCCCCATTCCCTGTGCTGCCCTGGTACCCACACCACTGCTGCTTCTCCCCGTGCGTGGATGAAAACATCTGGTGTCGGGGGAGAAGCTTCAGCAGCAGTACGGGGAGTATGTTCATTGTGAGGGGCCCGACATATGGGGGTGAATTTTATAGTCTTGGATAAACTCTTTAAGGGATTACTATTTTACACTATCTTTCAAACTTTTAATGCTTTAACATATTCCTGTATGCTAATATGTTATGCTTTGTGTCACTATAGCACAGTGTGTTTTTGGGGGCAGGAATACATCATTTCTAATAGGAGCCGGCAGCCTGCCTCCCATACTGCATCATACATACCTGCTTCCTGCAGCTCCAGTCTTCTATGCCGGCTTCTGTGTCTCATCTTCTGGTCTGGGGTTTGTTTCTTCCTCCCTGGCATGGGCATGGTCACCTGATCATCTCCAGCCAGCCGCTGGTTTCAGCGATATCACCGCTGAAGCCAATGGCTAGCTGAGGAGGATCAGGTGACCACGCCCATGCTGGGAAGAAAAAAGCAAAACCCGACTAGAAGATGGAGACATGGGAGCCAGCACAGACAACTGGAGCTGCAGAGAGCAAGTAATTATAATCCTTTCAGTACAGGAGGCATGCTGCCGACATCTATTAGAAATAATGTATTACCAGACAACTCCTTTAAGGCCCTATTAGATTGAACAACATTTGGGCAATAATTGGGAACAAGCGCATTCTTGATAACTGTCCCCTATAATCTTGCAGCTGATCAGCCGATGAACGAGCAAACACTTGTTTGTCTGATGTTGAAACATATGCGATAATCGCACAGGATGTGTTGCCAATCGGGTGGACTAGCCCCTGACCCTAAAGGAAAACTTTTCAGTGGGCCAACATCCAGGGGGCCACCAAGTCCTCCTCACGGCTGCCAGTTGTGTACATAATGATCTGATGCTCTCAGCATTCATTAGCATTCACACAAGCAGCAGTATTTTGTGCTGTACTGTGGTATTTGGTTCTGCTGGGGTGGTATTTTGTGCAGCACTAAGGTACTGCTGGCCCCCACCTACTTATGCTTGCCCTATCTACTTGTGTTGCCTCGCCTTCTGTCAATCTGGATGTGGCTACTACTACTTTTAGTTTTTTTTTTCCAGGGCCACTTTAAATTCCCAGTCTGCCTCTGCTGCCAATAATCAGTAGAACTGAATGAGCGAGGAACGACTGAAGTAACAATCAGTCCTCCCACAGTAGAAAGCTTAGTGTACAAACAGCCCTTGGGTTATTCCTAAGTCAACAGGCAGGCTCCAAAGGTGTCCACTAGTCCTCAATATTGTCACTAGGAAACCCACTGACCTGGTCGAATGGAGGAATCCACATTGATCATGTCACAGTCACTCTGGACTTGGTCAAATGGTTGGGAATGGAGGTTCCAGCAATCCTGGCAAGAATTCCACCAGACAGCAGAATTCCCACGTAAATGGGTTGTCCAATCCAGGCAAAAAATAGTAGGTATGGTCTTATCAGTGTTCAGGCTAAATAAACAAAGCCACAGCTGGTCACTGGGGTTACATTCCAGTGCCAAGGGTTCCATACCTGACATTTCTGGTCCCCTGTGAACCAGAAGTGTGAATCCCCATCCTTTGTCCCATACATCGATGCTGCCATTCACTGGCCTCAGACATAACATGTCCCCAAGTGGCATGTGACCACTGAGGCCAGTGAATGGCTGCAGTGGTGCAAGTGACAATAAACAGGACATCACACTTCTAGTAAAAACACAGTACTGTAGAGTAAACAAAACGCATACTTATGAATATTTGTGTTGGTACATTTTGGGAATTTACAGTGCTTTTGTCGCGCTCTGGTGTGGAGGGAATAGCCACACTAAGCGTAAGAGGGAAGGGAAAAGACCAAACAAGGGAAACGGTCACCTCCTGCAGGGAACCCTGAAACTAGGCTCTGACTGACTACCAGTATGAACAGGCCTTAGTTGTAGGAAAGTTCATACACAAGAACCTAATAACAAACTCACCCTGTAGAACCCTGCAGCTAGTGACAGAGGAAAGAGTCAACCCGTTCCTCCAAGAGGACGGACGAACAGGAGACTCCAGAAGGCAAAACCACAACAGGGAAAAGTAGGATAAACACAATAGGGAAAATGACACTTATCTTAATGCAGATATTGCAGCAACTGGATCTCAGCTGAGATCCACACCACACACAACAAAGTCAGCAGAAAGTATAAACCGCAAGGAATACTGGGAGAGGAAGGGATAAATAGGGGAAAGATAATCACCACACCCACAACAGCTGAGGGGAAGGGGTGTGGTAAACAGCAACCAAACCAAGAGGAAAGCATGTCAAATTATGTCACTTTTGAAAGCCTAGCCGAACGCCTGCAACCTGATGCAGGAACATTCGTGATAGCCTTGCGAAAGTATTCGGCCCCCTGGAACTTTTCAACCATTTGCCACATTTCAGGCTTCAAACAAAAAGATATTTTAAATTTTTGGTGAAGAATCAACAACAAGTGGGTCAGAATTGTAAAGTGGAACGAAATTTATTGGATCATTTAAACTTTTTTTGTAACAATAAAACTGAAAAGTGGGGCATGCAAAATTATTTGGCCCATTTACTTTCAGTTCAGAAAACTCACTCCAGAAGTTCATTGAGGATCTCTGAATGATCCAATGTTGTCCTAAATGACTGATGAAGATAAATAGAATCCACCTGTGTGTAATCAAGTCTCCGTATAAATGCACCTGCTCTGTGATAGTCTCAGGGTTCTGTTTAAGGCCTCTCACACACGACCGTGTTTCACGGCCCGATACGGGCCGTGAAAGCCTGGCCTGTGCTCCCCCAGAGGACGGGAGCGCACGGCGTCATTGGTTGCTATGACGCCGTGCGCTTCCTGAGGCAGCCGCCGTACAGTGAAACACTGTATACGAGCGTGTACAGTGTTTCACTGTACAGCGGCGGCCTCAGGAAGCGCACGGCGTCATAGCAACCAATGACGCCGTGCGCTCCCGTCCTCTGGGGGAGCATAGGCCGGGCTTTCACGGCCCGTATCGGGCCGTGAAACACGGTCGTGTGTGAGAGGCCTAAAGCACAGAAAGCATCATGAAGACCAAGGAGCACACCAGGCAGGTCTGTGATACTGTTGTGGAGAAGTTTAAAGCCGGATTTGGATACCAAAAGATTTCCCAAGCTTTAAACATCCCAAGGAGCACTGTGCAAGTGATCATATTGAAATGGAAGGAGTATCAGACCACTGCAAATCTACCAAGACCCGGCCATCCCTCTAAACTTTCATCTCAAACAAGACTGATCAGAAATGCAGACACATACTGATCAGAAATGCAGCCAGGAGGCCCATGATCACTCTGGATGAACTGCAGAGATCTACAGCTGAGGTGGGAGAGTCTGTCCATAGGACAACAATCAGTTGAACACTTCACAAATCTGGCCTTTATGGAAGAGTGGCAAGAAGAAAGTCATTTCTCAAAGATATCCATAAAAAGTCTAATTTACAGTTTGCCACAAGCCACCTGGGAGACACACCAAACATGTGGAAGAAGGTGCCCTGGTCAGATGAAACCAAAATCAAACTTTTTGGAAACAATGCAAAACGATATGTTTGGTGTGAAAGCAACATAGCTCATCACCCTGAACACACCATCCCCACTATCAAACATGGTGGTGGCAGCATCATGGTTTGGGCCTGCTTTTCATCAGCAGGGACAGGGAAGATGGTTAAAATTGATGGGAAGATGGATGGAGCCAAATACAGGACCATTCTGGATGAAAACCTGTTGGAGTCTGCAAAAGACCTGAGACTAGGACGGAGATTTATCTTCCAACAAGACAATGATCCCAAACATAAAGCAAAATCTACAATGGAATGGTTCAAAAATAAACGTATCCAGGTCTTAGAATGGCCAAGTCAAAGTCCAGACCTGAATCCAATTGAGAATATGTGGAAAGAGCTGAAAACTGCTGTTCACAAACGCTCTCCATCCAACCTCAAAGAGCTCGAGCTGTTTTGCAAGGAAGAATGGGCAAGAATTTCAGTCTCTAGATGTGCAAAATTGATAGAGACATGCCCCAAGCGACTTGCAGCTGTAATCGCAGCAAAAGGTGGCACAACAAAGTATTAATGCAAAGGGGCCGAATAATTTTGCACGCCCCACTTTTCAGTTTTATTATTACAAAAAAAGTTTAAATGATCCAATAAATTTCGTTCCACTTCACAATTGTGACCCACTTGTTGTTGATTCTTCACCAAAAATTTCAAATGTTATATCTTTTTGTTTGAAGCCTGAAATGTGGCAAAAGGTTGAAAAGTTCTGGGGGGGGGGGGGGGGGGCGAATACTTTTGCAAAGCACTGTATGTCTCAACTCAAAACCACCCTAGAATGCCCACTTCAATGCAGAGTTTTTATAAGTCCTGCCCATTTTAGGCCTAGGACAAGCCAATCTTGCTGGGATTGTCTTTGAGACAATCCTGACAAATTTGGGATGACCAGCAACTATTAAATTATGTAATGGCTGTCCTTAAAGTCTTCAAGGGGTTGTTTTACTTCAGCAAATAGCATTTCTTATGCAGAGAAAATTAATACAAGGCATTTACTAATGTATTGTGATTGTCCATATTGCTTCCTTCGCTGGCTGGATTAATTTTTTCATCACATATATTGCTCATTTCCATGGTTACAACCACCCTGAAATCCAGCAGCAGTGGCCGTGCTTGCACACTATAGGAAAAAGGACCAGCCTATGTGTGCTGCCACAGTCCCGGCCACCAGAGAGGCTGGCACTTTTTTCTTTTGTGTGCAAGCACGGCCACTGCTGGTGAATTACAAGGCGGACGTTACCATGGAAACGAGCAGGGTATAATGTAATGGAAAAATGAATCTAGCTCAAAGGAAGTAATATGGACAATCACAATACATTAGTAAATGCCTTGTATTAACTTTCTCTACATGATAAATGCCACTTGCTGAAGTGACACAAACCCCTTAATTCCTATTGTAAAGCTGGCAACTTACATATGATATTAATTTGATACAATGTGACCAACCAGTCATCCATGGAAATGTTCATACACATGATGCCACCAAGAACAGGAAAGACTGTGCTGGCTACTCTTGCCATACACATGTTGAGTCACACACTGGAGTCCTGGATTCCCAAGAGACCACAGAGAAGATGAGATTATTCATTTAACTTACTCCCTTTATCCTTTATTCTAATGTTTTTCCTGTTTTGGTTGTTCTTTCAGACACGTCAGCATCATGGGACTCTAATGTTAGTGTGAGTGATGGCAGTTGATCACAGTTTCAACATACAGTATATACTTAGTTAATTGGTTGCCAGGACAGAAGTGTGTGAGGTCATCAGTGTGCGACTGGTTCTGTTTAAGATGTATTAAGCAGATGACAAAGGCTTTGGACAGGTCAAAACGCGTCCTGCAGTTTGTGTTATATGACTTAATAAAAGTTTAAGAACAATTACAAAGAAAGTGAGTGCTGGGAATTCATTGCTTAATTGTAGCTGACAAAATGCACCAGTTCCAATCCAAGTTGGGTTGAAATCTATTTGAGTATTTTTTAAAAAAGTGTGAGTTGAAACTTGACCCGCCTAATGCTCATGTTCCCAACTCAGTTGCTTGGCAGTGAAGAACGGCAGCCAATTTCAAAAAACAAACACAAATATGCCAAAGCCATGTCAGTTTGCTAAAGCCTGACTCTGCTCTATGTCATGATATTTGCCAGTCTGAACTTTGAACAAAGGCTGACTCAATTCTCTTACCAGTAGTTATTGTATAATATAGGTTTTATATTACATAGTAACATAATAACATAGTTTATAAGGCCGAAAAAAGACATCTGTCCATCCAGTTCGGCCTGTTTTCCTACAAGTTGATCCAGAGGATATTGTTTGGCTATTTTATATTATCAATCTCTTATTTAGATTTTCCAGTAAAAACTTCAATTACTTGCTTCGGATTACCTCCTTAGAGAGTAATTTAGAACTCTTTCCTGGAATTCCACTCCCTTAAAAAGACTTACCATTCATACCTAGAAAAAGAGAGGAAACAGGTGACCCAGTGGCAAGAATTTAGTAAGAGAAGTTTGAAAGCGGGGTTCCCTTTTTATATAATTACAGACAATGTAATTGCAGCAAAAACTATAAAAACTTTATTTTCATCACAACAGTAGGCTTGATGCTGGTGGTTATAGGAACAGATTTGAAGGCAGGAACAATTATTTTCAGAGCTCTATCAGAAATAGTCTTCAGTATATAACAAATTTCTTTGCTAGTTCTAAAATATGAAACTACTGGAATTGTCTGTGGCACCTAAATTCCACCATGTTTGTATTGACAATCCATCCTCTAGCTAGGCCATCAGTATCAGTTCAGTGGGGGTCCAACAGTTGGCAACCCCCACGTGTCAGAGGCAGAAAGTTTAGTCCACTGTGTAATGGCCATGACGGCATACTGCAACTCTGCTCCCATTCCAGTTAATGGGAGTTGAGCTGCAGAACGGCAGCACGACAGGATTACCCCTTTAAGCTAGTCATACACATTAGATCTATGTTGGTCGAACCCACTGATTTCGGCATGTTCGGCAAGCCATCTAATACGTATGGCACCCTACAACAGCTAATATCAGGGGACGTAAGGATCGAGCTTGCTGAATTTCAATGGCCCAATAATTCTTCCCTCTCTGCATTCACTATATATTCGTCCACGGCCAAGCCAAACATGCATCTGTATGGAGGGGTCAGGCAGATATCTTTAGCGGTATACTTTACAGCGTCAAGTATCAATGTCCCACTCTTCAACTGGACAATTCCAATTTGCCAGGTTCCCTCTGGACAGGAGAATCATTGAGCAAGACTTTACAAAAGTCACAGCCCCGATCAGTTTGGCTGTGTGGGCTCCACACTTTACCGCCCTGTACATACTTCGCTCAAGCCACCGTACTATGGCAGTTTAGTGCTGGGCAGTCTTAGAAGCTATGCCCATGAAATTTCTGGATACCAGCTGAATCATACAGCTGGCACCCTGTTCTCACTGCTGGGATCGGAGAGAAATCTGATCTTAGCAGTTTAGGCTCTTACTATTGTCAATGGATTTTGCTTTATATTTGCACTGAAATGAGTGAAATCTGTTGTGAAAATCTACAGCATACATTGAGATGCTGAGGATATAATATCCACATTGCAATTCAATTTCTTAAGATCCCATCCACTTTGCTGATGGGCAAATCTGCAGAGGCAAATCCGCAGTGACAAATCTGCAGCTTGTCCATTCAATTTGGATGCACCTAAGGATATATAACTTAAAAGTTGTAGGTGTTCCATGGAGCATTTTACAATGAATCTCATCCACATGCTATATATAAAAAAAAAAGTACAGAATCTGTGCCTAGCATGTCAATCAACAAAACAAAAAATAGTTTTCCACTACTGCGTTTTACATACCCTTATAATCCATCTCATCCTTTATAGTTGTCCATTGCACTATTCTAATGTTATTCAGGCTAAAATCCATTCTCTTCATTAAATAAAAGAGGCTATGAAGTGGTTCTCTGAGTAAATCAGGGTCAGTCAAGAAAACACTACAGGAATATAAACATGGTTCTCGTTGAAAGGTTGCAAAACACAGAGAACAAAATATTATGTTAGGTGTAAAATGAGGTATGTTTTCTACAAGGGATTAATTCAGTTTACAATATTGCGTAGATTGTAAGATTCTAGATCTAGGGTATCATATATCATACATTAATCCTCCCTATTTTCCTGCCACAGAGTGTTAACATCATTTTTGACATTATTATTGACCATCACAACAGGATATAAGAAAAAGAAATGTTACATTGGATCTGTCAGAGAAAACTGCAACATCAAAATGGGAACATTTATCATATTTTTAACTGTTATAGGTATATGCTGTGTATAAGGTACATGATTAGAGACGAGTGAATCAGTTCTAAACTAATAAAATACGTATGAAATTTCTCAAAATGTTTGTGTTTCTATGAATCCATTTTAGAAGAATAATAAGATCATTTAAAATTGAAGGGGGTCATTTATTAAGACAGGCATTTTAGATGCCAGTCTTAATAACCCCTTTTTTTGGCGGTGGACCGTTTGTGAACAGATGCAGTCTTCTAAATAACTTCGGCACATGCAGCACCAGTGCAAGCCAGATTCTTTGCTGGCCAACATTTAGACCATTTTCTACGCCTAAAACAGGAGTCGAAAATTATGAATTAGACAGGCGTACCAGCCTGTCCCCTTCTCCGCCCACACCACACCCACTTTTTTAGACCTGGTTTGAACAGGGAAAGGTCACAGATTGCTCAGGTGGGCCAAAGCTTTGACACAATAATGAGCCTTTTATAAAACAGGCCCCTAAGATGTAGCAGAGGATAATTAGGAGCTGACCTTGGAACCAATAACAACCAGATATCCTGTTAAACTGTCTTAAAAGTCCTAAATGTGCAATGCTAAAAAAAAATTACTGAAACGTGAAAATGCCTACACAGAGGAAGAACCCTCACAATCTTTTCTTCTGCTGGTCCCAAGGAGATTCAATCCAACACTAATTGTGCTTACATAAACTTGAGTCACATCATCAATGATACAGAAAGACTATAAATGTAAATGGCAGATCCAAAGCAATCAACACATTGGGGGATTTATTAAAGGGGTTCTCCAGGAATGAAGAAAATGGAAATACTTAAATATTACTTTATTATAAATATATTCCCAAATATCTTTCATTACTTAGAATGGCTCATTTTATCTGGGGAACAACCATCATGGGCAATAAAATGGCCGCCATCCTATAAGTACACACAAAACCTGTCCTACTCATGCAGCAGGACAAGTTACTTCACATCACTGAGCTAAAAAGCCGCTTCGTCCTGCTCTCTGCTTTGCTTGTCAGGAATTATGATCATGAATACAGTTTAATATGATCTTTAGCTGAATCTCTGTAGGAATGGAGTTCATGAGGATACTTGAAGTACAGAGAGAAGGGTGAGGATGTGGCGAATGAGCGGCAGGACTTGTATACAGTCTCCATTACCACAGTCTGTCCTGTCTATCCTCCCTGTACTTCATGTCTCCTCATGAACTCCATTCCTACAGAGATTCAGCTGAAGATCATAATAAACTGTAATAAAGGCAGCTCTTTACCTCAGTGTTCTGAAGTAACTTGTCCTTTGTGATTAGAACAAGTTTATTTCTCCTGATGATTGCGCTGTAGACAAAACAAGCTGTTATAACTAATGAAAAGGTATTTGGAAATATATTTATAATAAAGTATTATTTAAATATTTTCATTTTCTTAATTCCCGGAGAACCCCTTTAAGGCTAGTTTCACATATACAGCAAGGGATCCAGCGGGCTGTTCCAGCAGAGAACAGCCTATCAGAGCTCTCTGGATCTGGCATTGCTGGACAGTACTGGAATACCCGCAGGCCCCATTAACTATAAGAGGGTCCAGCGGAGATCCAGCTGCTACCCTGTAAACATGCAGGAAATCTGCCAGAACAGCCTGCCTGCCGCATATGTAAAACTAACCTAAGCCCTGCAGTCAAGAATTCTGGTTTAAAAAAAAAAAATCACAAAATAGGGATTTGCAACTTTTTTGGCTTATGTACGGAAAAAAATTAGACTTTCTGTGATTTTATGCAATTGTCATCACTTTTATTAAGTATGTTAGATTAGTTATGTTAGGTGTATGCTAAACTGAAGTTGCACAAATGTCACAATCTCATTCCAGTAGAGGGTTAGCATAAAAACCAGAGAAACATCTCTAGATATATTTAAAGTTGTGCCAAACTTTCCAAAGTTCTACATTTCATATATTTGGCGCAAATAACAGCAATGCAGACTCAAGCAAAACTGACATAGTATATAAATTCCTCCCGTATTTTTCTGCATATGTGTATAAATATGAAAAAGTGTATATGTACAGAATATAATGAATTAATTATTTCAGGTTTAAACAAAAGAGAATTGTTGCAGAAATTCTAATATCTCATTGAAATGTCAGTTACAGATTAAGCAATTATGGGATTATTCCTGTGATTTCTTTGAAGAATCATTTCAGAAATTATTCTTTTCGGCATCACAAACATTGGCTTCAATTTCCAGCAAAAATAGACAGTAATCATAGCAGCAAGGCTTTATTTTACACATATCCATGACATGTAGATAATTCCAAGCACTGTGCAATTATCATGAGCTAATGCTTTCAGTTTGGGTTTAATTACATGCAGTTAGGTTGATGATACAATTATTTATGACAGCCCTTCAAACAAAATAAATGGGTTATTTATTGTAGTCAGTTGATTGAATGTTAGAAATACAAGACTGCACCTCTTAATTGGGGACTCATAGGCTTTTGCCCTTAAAATATTTCCATGCCAAGTGAACATAATTACATGGGTTTGTGCAAAGTCACATTCAAAAGTCATAATATTAAATAATAGATTTTATTGCAAAATTCAATATTGAAGTTATTTTAATTATAGCAATAGGTTATAGACAAGTCAAAAATCTGCCATGAATTGGTAACTATTCCACAAAGCAACTATTTCTGGTAGATTTTTCTATCACAGAGTTTGATATAAAGTATGGTTTATGTATATCCATACTTTATTATATAGAGCTTCTTTCACACTTCCCCAAAGGGTTTTCTACAAACATGGCTACCTTTTTTCAAAAACAGCATCATACCAGTCAAGTAGTGGTATTCACTTCAATTGAGTGGCGTTGCAATACCAGACACAACCCCTTTAAATATACATTTATACATTACAGGGGTCATTTATTAAAATCAATATTTTCCAAGCTGGTCCAGGCTGATCGTGTGGCTGCAGGAGCTGTGCCCGCCTGATCAGCGGCACGGACCCGGTAGTCACTGACAGCCGGGCCCCTGCTGCATATGCCAGCGTATTAACCCCTTGTATGCCGCGGTCAAAGCTGACCACGGCATGCAGAAGGTTTGCGGAGTGTACGGGTGCCCACTGCTTCCCCATCGGGTCCCCACGCTGCAGTGACGGGGACCTGATGGCAGAGAAAGCAGCCTGATGCCTTCCATAGGGATGGGGGTCTCTCAGGCAGGCTGTCAGCATACAAGCTGACATGTAATGCATTACAATACAGAATTATTGTAATGCATTGCAGAGGGGATCAGACCCAGAGTGGGACAACAATAAAAATTAAAAAAATATAAAAAATAAAAGTTTCAAGTAAAAAAAGTCCCTTTCCCAAAATAAAACACATAAAATTGTAAAGAAAAAAAAAAAAGAAAACCAAACATTGGGTATTGCCGGGTCTGTAACGACTGGCTCTATAGAAAAAAAATCACATGATTCACCCCTCACCCAAATGCCGTAGAAAAAAAATAAATAAAAACTATGCTAAAACAATCATTTTTTGTCACCTTACAGCACATAAAGTGAAACACCAAGCGATCAAAAAAAGCGTATGCCTACAAAATAGTACCAATCAAACCGTTACCCGCAAAAAATGAGCCCCCTATATAAAAAAATAAAGGCAAAAAAATAAAAAGAACTATGGCTCTCAGAAAATGAAGACACTAAAACATGATTTTTTTTGTTTCAAATATGCCTTTATTGTGTAAAAAATAAGCAAAAAAGTATACATATTAGGTATCACCACATCTGTAACGACCTGCTGTATAAAAATATCACATGATCTAACTCCTCAGGTAAACACCGTAAAAAAAAATAAAAACTGTGTCAAAAAAGCCTTATGTCACCTTACGTCACAAAAAGTGTAATACCAAGCGATCAAAAAGTCATATGCACCATAAAATAGTACCAATCAAACCATCATCTCATCCCCAAAAAAATTAGCCCCTACATAATACAGTCGCCCAAAAAAAAAACTATGGCTGTCAGAATATGGAGACACTAAAAAATATTTTTTTTCAAAAATGCTTTATTATGTAAAACTGAAACAAGCAACCATTTTTTATATTGTTGCATCCGTAACAACCTGCTCTATAAAAATAGCACATGGTCTCACCTGTCAGATGAACATTGTAAATAAAAAATAAAAACAGTGCCAAAACAGTGATTTTTTTTTGTTACCTTGCCTCACAAAAAGTGTAATATAGAGCAACCACAAATGATATGTACCCTAAAATAGTACCAACAAAACTGCCACCTTATCCAGTCATTTACAAAAGGGGTGCATCAGGGGGTCTATGGCAACTTAATATTATCCCAGTGAAATCTGCCCCACGTGGCGCTCCTTATCTTCTGCACCCTGCCGTGTGCCCATACAGCAGTTTACGATCACAAATGGGGTGTTTCTGTAAACTACCGAATCAGGGTAATAAATATTGGGTTTTGTTTGGCTGTTAACCCTTGCTTTGTTACCGGAAAAAAATGGATTAAAATGGGAAATCTGCCAAAAAAGTGAAATTCTGAAATTTCATCTACATTTTCCTTTAATTCTTTTGGAATGCCTAAAGGGTTAACAAAGTTTGTAAAATCACTTTTGAATACCTTGAGGGGTGTAGTTTCTAAAACGGGGCCATTTTTGGGTGGTTTCTATAATGTAAGCGCCACAAAGTGACTTCAGACCTGAACTGGGTTTTGGAAATTTTCTGAAAAATTTCAAGATTTGCTTCTAAACTTCTAAGCCTTCTAACATCCCCAAAAAATAAAATGGCTTTCACAAAATGATCCAAACATAAAGTAGACATATGGGAAATGTAAAGTAATAACTATTATATGAGGTATCACTACTTGTTTTAAAAGCAGAGAAATTGAAATTTGGAAACTTGCGAATTTTTCCAATTTTTTTGTAAATTTGGTATTTTAAAAAAATAAAAATTTTTACCACTGACTGAAATTTCATGAAGTACAATGTGTCACGAGAAAACAATCTCAGAATGGCTTGGACAAGTAAAAGCGTTCCAAAGTTATTACCACATGTACCACATTACCACACATGTCACATTTCCAAAAAATGGCCAGGTCCTTAACCACTTCAGATCTGGGCCATTTCCCCCCTTCCTGACCAGGCCTAATTTTGTAAATCTGACATGTGTCACTTCATGTGGTAATAACTTTAGAACGCTTTTACTTATCCAAGCGATTCTGAGATTGTTTTCTCGTGACACACTGTACTTCAAGTTAATGGTAAATTTGAGTCGATAAGTTTTAATTTTATTTATAAAAAAATCCAAAAGTTAACGAAAATTTGAAAAAATTCACTGTTTTCTAAATTTCAATCTCTCTGCTTTTAAGGCAGATAGTGATGCCCCATAAAATCCTTTTTAATTTACATTCCCCATATGTCTACTTTATGTTGGCATCATTTTGGTAGTGTCATTTTATTTTTTTAGGACAGTAGAAGGTTTAGAATTTTAGACGCAAATTTGCAAAATCACCTTTTTTAAGGACCAGTTCAGTTCTGAAGTCACTTTGTGAGGCTTACATAATAGAAACCACCCATAAATTACCCTATTTTAGAAACTACACCCCTCAAACTATTCAAAACTGGTTTTAGAAATGTTGTTACCCCTTTGAGTATTCCACAGGAATTAAAGCAAAATAGATGTGAAATTTCAAAATTTCACTTTTAAACTGTTATTTGGGGATACGCCAGGACTCAGAAGGGGAGGAGCAGCATCTGCATTTTCTAACATGGAATTTTTTGTCATGGTTTGTAAGAGTGATAACTTTTTAATTTTTTTGTGGACTGAGCTGCGTGAGGTCTTATTTTTTGCGGGACAAGCTGTGCTTTTTATTGGCACCATTTTGGGGCACATCCGGCTTTCTGATCACTTTTAATCTAATTTTTGGGAGGTTAACTAAAAAAAAAAAAGCAGTTTAGGGGCATTTTTCTATATTTTTTTTTACACTGTTCACTTGATGGGGTAGATCATGTGATATTTTTGTAGAGCCAGTTGTTACGGACGCAACGATACCAAATATGTATTTTTTATTTTATTTTTTTACGTTCTACACAATAAGCATTTTTAGAAAAAAAATCATGTTTTTGAGTTGCAATTTTTTTAAGAGCTTTTTTTTCATTTTTCAGGCTATGATCTTGTGTAGGGGCTCATTTTTTGCAGGATGAGGTGACGTTTTTACTGCTATCATTTTGGGATGCATACGACTTTTTGATTGATATTATGTTTTTTGGTAGGTGAGGCGACAAAAAAAGCTGTTTTGGCATAATTTTTATTAGATTTTTTTTACGCAGTTCACTTGATGGGGTAGATCATGTGATATTTTTATAGAGCCGGTTGTTTCGGACGCGGTGATACCATTTTATTTATTTATTTTTATTTGTAACATTTTTAATGACATTTTTGGGGGAAAATTATTTTTTTTATATGTGATTTTTTTTTTTTATATAATACTATATTTTTTTATTATTTTTTTATTTTACACTTTGTGTCCCCCATAAGGTCATACAAGACCTCAGGGGGACATTTAACTTCAATTATTATTATTTTTACACTTGATTTTTCCTATAACTGGAGCTGACATAGTAGCCCCAGTTACAGGGGAAATACATCCCCAGAGAGGCTGTACAGCATAATACTATGCTGTACAGCCTCAGTGCAGGGCTGATCGGGTCTATGAGAGACCCGGCAGCTCCTGCACGCTCCCGGCCCCGGCGATCATGTGACCGCCGGGCCGGAACAGGAAGCACAATAGCGCTTCCTGCTCTGTATACACAGCGCTCGGTGTGTATACAAGGCAGGGACCCCTGGGAGCGGTCCCTGCCTTCTCTTTGGGGTACCCTGCTGTCACTGACAGCAGGTATCCCACTGTGCAGCTGCACGGTTAGCGTGCAGCTGCTATTTCTGAATGGACGTTCAGAAACGTCCATTCAGAAATAGACAACCACTTCGCGGACGTTTATATCCTATGGGCGGACGGGAAGTGGTTAAGGTGAAAAATGTCAGGGTCCTGAAGGGGTTAAACTGTACCATACAGTGCCATCCATCAACATAGTAAATGCAAACATTGTATAAAAAATAAATAAATAAAGTATCCGTTTAACATTTTTCACCTTAAGGACCAGGACATTTTTTGCAAATCTGACATGAGTCACTTTTATCTGGTAATAATTTCGGGACGCTTTTACTTAGGTGATAGGCGATATATATGTCTACTTTTTATTAATTTATTTCAGTTTCACACAATAAAAGCATTTGTGAAAGAAAAAAATCATGTTTTTGTAACTCCATTTTCTGAAAGCTATATTTTTTTATTTTGTTGGATTTTGTTTGATTGGTACATACGAATTGTGGGTCACTTTTTCTGATGTAAAGTTAAAAAAAACGGATTTTTGGCACAGCTTTTTTTTTTTCACAGCATTCACCTGACGGGGTGTATTATGTGATATTTTTATAGAGCCAATTGTTATGGACGCGGTGATACCTAATGTGTCAATTTTTTATAACTTTATATGTGTTTATTATGTTAAAGGGGCTTTTTTTACTTGAAACTTTATTTTTTTATTATGGAAAACTACTTCTTATTTTTTCCTTACTGTGGGACTTCAACTTTTGAGGGTCGGATCGCCTCTGCAATGCATTAAAATACATGTGTATTATAATGTATTGCCTGTCAGTGTATTGCCAGTGTAATACACTGACAGTTGCCTAGGAGACCCAGCCTAAGGGGCTGGATCTCCTCGGCTTCCATAGAACGCAAGCCCCAATGCCTCTGCAAGGCATCAGGCTGCCTTCTCAGCCATCGGGTCCCTATCATTGCAGCGCAGGGGACCCGATGGGTATGGAAATGGAGCCACAGACCACGGTAAACCCCCTTTATGCCGAGTTCAGCTTTGACCGCGGCATACAAGGGGTTAATCCACTGCCATCACTGTTTAAATAGATGGTGGCAGATACAGCAGGGACCTGGCACTCAGTGACTACTGGGCCCCTGCATTGATCTTGCATGCACCTTACTTGTATAGTGCCAACATATTCTATAGCACTGCAGAGATTGTCACATAAGTCCCTGCCTCCAATTACCATGGACATATTACAATTTAGTACATGACCAGTGATCAGCTTTTATTGTAGAGATAACTGCTACATGGAGATGGTCCTTTACACACTTATGGGGCATTTACACAACAGTATCTGTTTTGCGGTCCACAGATAGAGAATCCTTTAAATATGGAAGTGGTCTATGTGCATCCCGCAATTTTTGTGGATCCCATTGAAAAAAATTCATATTCTTGACTATTACACAGGAGGGCAGCATTGTGTACTGATACAATTAAAATAATGGTATGCATTACTCCAGATCTTCAACCTAAAAAGCACATCTCACAAGCTAGTTAACTAGCATGCATTTCCCACATAACAAATGTCTATACATGAAAAAAATACTGTGCGTTAAAGAAAAAACTGTTAAATGAGCGCTTCTCTTCATATTTGAATGACGTTTTAATATACAGAGATCTATTCTTCCAAGCAGCAGTCAGACTGGAACAACAGCTGTGGTGGCTCATGAGGTCCACACACCTAATATCCCAATAAGAGCTACAAACTAATATTCTCATTTTTCTTCGATTGAAACATTGACAACTTATTATAGCCTTGCACTTTGACTTGATGTATAAATTGCTCTGGCCTGCAACATGTATAATTATAGTATAATTCAACTACAACTGTTCCCTAAAACAACCTACATATAATTTGTACTCCAATCAACCTATCCTCTCCTCCTCCTGGAACATGTCAGATTGAAGATAATGATCACTGTGGGCAACTTCCAACAATTCTGCTGCTTCTTATCAGCTTCACTCAGATATGTTACCAAGCCTTAAAAATCCTTTAAAGTTAATGCTATCTTCAAAGGCCATGATAAAACATGACTTATTACGATAGCCCGCATTCTCTATTGCATTACTTTCAAAGGGATTTACCATATTGTCTTCAGCCACAACAGAAGCACATCATCAAAAGGTCAAAATACAGTGACCCCACATGGGAAGTTGTAGGTATGGTACAGCAAAATGGCAGGTAAAGGATGGATAAATGGGGGTAAGCGGAGAACTAAATGTCAATAAAAGGTAGCAAGTGAAGTACAGTAACATGGTTGTATGAATTAAACATGCTGTATATTACAGGGGTTGTCCATGAATTGAAACATCTCTTGCTTGAAAAATTAAGAACAACATCAAGAACATAATTCTATATACCGACATGTCAATGCTGCAGTCCATAAACAAGCAGCAAGACCAGACCAGATGGTGTTGCAGAATGGGGTGTGTACAACATTTTTTTATTTTAGACCATTAGAGGGATTGTCCAAGATTTTTTAATTACCTTATATCCATATTGCTTACAGGCAGGCGTTGTCCTGACAAATATATTAAGGTTTGGGGATTGTGGTGTGCTTCTCCACTTACTTTACATAATGCTAGTTCATTAGCTGGATAAAATTCTGTATGAGGTTTGGTAGGACATGAAATCTGTGGTCTCTAATTAATATGGTCTATGCTTATATACAGTGCTGTCATGTACTTACCTGCCTGGCTCTGGAGGCAGCGTTCGGTTACTGTGGCAAGCAGCCCCTGATGACGCTGGAGCTGGTCAGCCTATCAGGGAGCAAAGACTCCGGGCCAGTCAGGCTCGGTGCCAGCATCATGTGCTTTCTGTTGGTGGTGTATTTAAACAGGCAACTGCTGGTCACCGTTGCCTGTGATTGGTCTTCCTTGCCACACAAGCATATTTTGCTCTATTGTTTGTACCTGTGAATTTCTAACTGCCAATAATCAGACATCTTTCATTCGATGAAAGATGCAATCAGTCGAGAAAAAGAACTTGCTCATTTTTAGGCTGACTGGTTGCACAATTATACCAGCCAATTACCAGGACAATCATGCTGTGTATGAATGTTTGTTTTTGATAATTAGCTCAAAGATCAGTCAGTGTAGACTTTAGTTGGAAAGTCCTGGTTAAAGGGGTTCTCCGGGAATTAAGAAAATGAAAATACTTAAATATTACTTCATGATAAATGTATTCCCAAATACCTTCCATTAGTTATAATGGCTCGTTTTGACTAGGGAGCAATGATGAGGTGAAACAAAATGGCCGACGTCCTATTAGTACACACAAAACCTGTCCTAATCACACAGGAGGACAAGTTACTTCACAACACTGAGGTAAAGAGCTGCCTCATCTTCCTCTCTACTCTGCTTCTCAGGGATAATGATCCTAAATACAGTTTAATATGATATTTAGCTGAATCTTTGTGGGAACAGAGGAGACATGAAGTACAGAGAGGACGGACAGGACAGACTGTGGTAATGTGGGGCTGTGGTAATGAAGACTGCATACAAGTGCTGCTGTTCATTAGCCATATCCCCACCTCCTCTCTGTACTTCATGTCTCCTCCTGAACTCCATTCCTACAGAGATTCAGCTGAAGATCTTATCATCTGTATTCAGGATCATAATCCCTGACAAGACGGAGAGGAAGATGAGGCCGCTCTTTACCTCAGTGTTGTGAAGTAACTTGTCCTCCTATGTGATTAGGACAGGTTTTGTGTGTACTAATAGAACGGCGACCATTTTGTTTCTCCTAATCAATGCTCCCTAGACAAAATGAGCCATTATAACTAATGAAAGGTATTTGTGAATATATTTATCATAAAGTAATATTTAAGCATTTTAATTTTCTTAATTCCCGGAGAACCACTTTAAAGTCAGATTCTGAGTAAAAATGATTCAATCAGCCTCTGGCAACAGGGGGAGGGAGAGACAGTGAGGACAGTGAGTTTAAAGACTGAGAGATCACTGTCATGGTCTAACCAAAAGGTTAGTATGTATTTAGAACTACTGTAATATTTAAGGACTCTATACTGAATGGGAGTGTTCCACAGGATTGGCGCATAGCAAATGTGGTGCCAATATTCAAAAAGGGTCCAAAAACAGCCTGGAAACTATAGGCCGGTAAGTTTAACATCTGTCGTGGGTAAACTGTTTGAGGGTTTTCTAAGAGATGCTATCTTGGAGTACCTAAATGAAAATAAGCAAATAACTCCATATCAGCATGGCTTCATGAAGGATCGGTCATGTCAAACCAATTTAATTAGTTTCTATGAGGAGGTAAGTTCTAGACTGGACCGCAGCGAATCAATGAATGTCGTATATCTGGACTTCTCCAAAGCATTTGACATGGTACCACATAAAAGGTTAGTATATAAAATGAGAATGCTTGGCCTGGGAGAAAATGTCTGTATGTGGGTAAGTAACTGACTCAGTGATAGGAAACAGAGGGTGGTTATTAATGGTACATACTCAGATTGGGTCACTGTCACTAGTGAGGTACCACAGGGGTCAGTATTGGGCCCTATTCTCTTATATATATATATATATATATATATGTATATATGATCTTGTAGATGGCTTGCACAGTAAAATAACAATTTTTGCAGATGACACTAAACTGTGTAAAGTAATTAACACAGAAGAGGACAGTACACTGCTACAGATGGATCTGGATAGACCGGAGGCTTGGGCAGAGAAGTGGCAGATGAGGTTTAACACTGACAAATGTAAGGTAATGCATATGGGAAGGAATAATGCAAGTCACCAGTACATACTGAATGGTAAAACATTGGGTAACTCTGACATGGAAAAGGACCTAGGAATTTTAGTGAACAGCAAACTAAGCTGTAGAAACCAGTGTCAGACAGCTGCTGCCAAGGCCAATAAGATAATGGGTTGCATCAAAAGAGGCATAGATGCCCATGATGAGAACATAGTCCTGCCACTTTACAAATCACTAGTCAGACCACACATGGAGTACTGTGTACAGTTCTGGGCTCCTGTGAACAAGGCAGACATAGCAGAGCTGGAGAGAGTTCAGAGGGCAACTAAAGTAATAACTGGAATGGGTGGACTACAGTACCCAGAAAGATTATCAAAATTAGGGTTATTCACTTTAGAAAAAAGATGACTGAGGGGAGATCTAATAACTATGTATAAATATATCAGGGGTCAGTACAGAGATCTCTCCCATGATCTATTTATCCCCAGGACTGTGACTGTGACGAGGGGACATCCTCTGCGTCTGGAGGAAAGAAGGTTTGTACACAAACATAGAAGAGGGTTCTTTATGGTAAGAGCAGTGAGACTGTGGAACTCTCTGCCCGAGGAGGTGGTGATAGTAAGTTCACTAAAATAGTTCAAGAGGGGCCTGGTTGTAGAGTACAGACCAAAAGTTTGGACACACCTTCTCATTCAAAGAGTTTTCTGTATTTTCATGACTATGAAAATTGTAGATTCACACTGAAGGCATCAAAACTATATTAACACATGTGGAATTATATACTTAACAAAAAAGTGTGAAACAACTGAAAATATGTCTTATATTCTAGGTTCTTCAAAGTAGCCAGCTTTTGCTTTGATTACTGCTTTGCACACTCTTGGCATTCTCTTGATGAGCTTCAAGAGGTAGTCACCTGAAATGGTATTCCAACAGTCTTGAAGGAGTTCCCAGAGATGCTTAGCACTTGTTGGCCCTTTTGCCTTCACTCTGCGGTCCAGCTCACCCCAAACCATCTCGATTGGGTTCAGGTCTGGTGACTGTGGAGGCCAGGTCATCTGGCGTAGCACCCCATCACTCTCCTTCTTAGTCAAATAGCCCTTACACAGCCTGGAGGTGTGTTTGGGGTCATTGTCCTGTTGATAAATAAATGATGGTCCAACTAAATGCAAACCGGATAGAATAGCATGCTGCTGCAAGATGCTGTGGTAGCCATGCTGGTTCAGTATGCCTTCAATTTTGAATAAATCCCCAACAGTGTCACCAGCAAAGCACCCCCACACCATCACACCTCCTCCTCCATGCTTCACGGTGGGAACCAGGCATGTAGAGTCCTTTTCTGCGTCGCACAAAGACACGGTGGTTGGAACCAAAGATCTCAAATTTGGACTCATCAGACCAAAGCACAGATTTCCACCGGTCTAATGGCCATTCCTTGTGTTCTTTAGCCCAAACAAGTCTCTTCTGCTTGTTGCCTGTCCTTAGCAGTGGTTTCCTAGCAGCTATTTTACCATGAAGGCCTGCTGCACACAGTCTCCTCTTAACAGTCATTGTAGAGATGTGTCTGCTGCTAGAACTCTGTGTGGCATTGACCTGGTCTCTAATCTGAGCTGCTGTTGACCTGTGATTTCTGAGGCTGGTGACTCGGATGAACTTATCCTCCGCAGCAGAGGTGACTCTTGGTCTTCCTTTCCTGGGGCGGCCCTCACGTGAGCCAGTTTCTTTGTAGCACTTGATGGTTTTTGTGACTGCACTAGGGGACCCTTTCAAAGTTTTCCCAATTTTTCGGACTGACTGAGCTTCATTTCTTAAAGTAATGATGGCCACTCGTTTTTCTTTACTTAGCTGCTTTTTTCTTGCCATAATACAAATTCTAACAGTCTATTCAGTAGGACTATCAGCTGTGTATCCACCTGACTTCTGCCCAACACAACTCATGGTCCCAACCCCATTTATAAGGCATGAAATCCCACTTATTGAACCTGACAGGGCACACCTGTGAAGTGAAAACCATTTCAGGTGACTACCTCTTGAAGCTCATCAAGAGAATGCCAAGAGTGTGCAAAGCAGTAATCAAAGCAAAAGGTGGCTACTTTGAAGAACCTAGAATATAAGACATATTTTCAGTTGTTTCACACTTTTTTGTTAAGTATATAATTCCACATGTGTTAATTAATAGTTTTGATACCTTCAGTGTGAAGATACAGAAAATAAATAAATACATGAAAATACAGAAAACTCTTTGAATGAGAAGGTGTGTCCAAACTTTTGGTCTGTACTGTATTTTTGGAGGGTAATAATATTACAGGTTATAGTTACTAGAGATGGGTCGTTGATCCAGGGAGTAATTCTGATTGCCTGATTGGAGTCGTGAAGGATTTTTTTTCCCTAAAGTGGGGAAAATTGGCTTCTACCTCACAGGGGTTTTTTGCCTTCCTCTGGATCAACTTGTAGGAAAACAGGCCGAACTGAATGGACAAATGTCTTTTTTCGGCCTTATAAACTATGTTACTATGTTACTAAGTAAGTACCAAGGGGAAGGCGTTGGTGTTTGATAGTATGAGATCTATACATAAATAAGTGTGGTGCTCTGGTAAATAATAGGTAAGTGCCATGTAATTCTCTCCCGTCGTCTGCTAGATTGTAGATTCTGAAGAGATCTTACAGCGGTCTCTAGTTGGAAGATCAGACCTATGGCTTGATCAATAGAACAATTTGATTTGGACCATTCATCTTAGTACTAGATAGATAACAATCAATGAATGTCCTGTTAATTACTAATTATTACAACTGGCCACCTAGAGGCCATACAATATTTTCTTTATAATAACAAATTCATGACTTTGCTTAAATTAAACAGCTATGATAAAAAACACTTGCAAATTTTTGTAACTAAAACCTAAATTACACCTGATATCACTTGTCTTAAAGGGGTTATCCCATGAATAATGTAAAAAATGAAAATCAGACATCATATAGTCCATGACCATTTCTTTCTAACAAAGCTAGAATCAGCCCTGGACCTCACATGGATCCAGAGATCTCCCCAGTCATTCCTCTGCTAGATTTATATCAAGCTGACAGTTCAAGGGGAGTGTCTTTTCCACTGCATTTCAGGGGGGCGTGTCCATGCTCTCCCTATCACAGCTCAGGGAGCAGATGAAGGATGAAACTGAGCATGTGCGGCCTTCTCAGTGAGCAGGTCAAAGAAATAAAAAATGAAGTGGAACTATACAGATACATATTATTGAATAACTCAGTAGCTATACAAAATTTTTAATTACATACAATTACAAAAGTATTCAGATCCAGGTGCTGGTTTGAAAACTGTAGAATATTTTTCGTGGGACAACCCCTTTAACATGTCATCTGGCTAGAATATCCCTATATACTTGTAATATAAGAGCAAACCGTTTTTTTTTTTAAATGACCACATTGGACACTGTTATGCACTCTTCACATCAAGGCTTGTTAGAGAGTACCACTGAAGGCATGACCCATTCCCTACACAATTGTATGCCGATCTGTCACTGTCAATTGTAGTAAAAAATGTAAAATACACCACATAGGTTTCTTTTGTGGAACCCAGTTGTATTGAAAAGTGCAGATGACTTCATGTTTCAATACTGTATTTAAAAAACTGCACCAACATCATCCAGCCAAATGTACACCAGGGCACACCTCAGGGATGTGTTAGTTGATAGCTTGCAGGTAGGTTGATATATAGGTTTGCCCAGCCAATTACTGGACTTGTACTCAAGGTAATGATTGGAAATGATTGTTCTTAAGAATGTTTATTGGCTGACTATCTGCCCATGTAAAAGACCTTCTACACTTATTCAATGATTGATAGCTCCACGGATTCATGTACATCTTCAAATCTGGATACTACAATTTAATTCATCCCTGATCATTCAAGTTTCATGAGTTTCGTTTCACTGTTGGTCATTTAAGTTTAATGAGGTTGGATGAGAACATTGATAAAGAGCTATTTTAAAGTCAGACCCAATCCCATTGAGAATATGTGGAATGAGTATGGAGTAGGCTATTTCAGGGCTTGGCTTTGTTGTTTTAAGCCGCTTTAATGTGGCTTTTGCTGGATGTTTGGCAATTATGTTACTGGAATCTAAACACTCTCCCATGCCTAAAATCTTTTACAAATTGGAACAGATTCTGCACCGAGATGTATATGTTGATTGGTCTAATACCTGAGCCCCCTTTTGAGCTTTTGAGTAGTCAGTGAAGTTTCTTTAAAGCTGTGTCCTTTTGTCACTATGTAACAGAGGGTTTTTCATGATTGTTGTCTGTTAAATGATACATATATATACACCAAAGAAAAAATAGCTTCCACAGATATAGTAATAATCAAAATATCTTTATTAAAGCGTCATTAGTATATAGGAAGTAATCATTAAAATATAAAAGACATATAGCAGCAAGAAATATATCGTAATGCGATGATGATAAGGGGGTCGCAGTGAGATTATTACTATATCTGTGGAAGCTATTTTTTCTTTGGCGTATATTAATGTAGACTCTTCCACTCCCTACATTGTTAGAGACACATGCTTGTGGACATTTTTGGTGTTTACTATTAAATGATATGTTGAGACCAAAGAGTAATTTGGTTTTCCTCCATGTTCTATTGCAATACCTTATATCAACATTGGCATACTCAAGGCAATTTTTTCAAAAACGGTCTTTCTTTCATTTATGGCCTTCTATAAATAAGTAGTGGTTCTGGATTTTTGTTAATCTTTAGGTGACTTCTTCAGCTTCTGCCTCTGAACACTGTGAATTGATCATCTGTCATTTATCTAAAATCAGCCAAAATAAAAGAAAAACATGGTCTGCAGGACATTTTAATATACTATGAGTGTTTTTTTTAGGTCAACCTGCTGTACTGAACCACACATGACTAAGCATTATTATCCCACAGGTTACACCCTTAGCAACCAGTAGCACATGCCACAATGTGTCTAGTTAGAATATATTGTAAATGAAGAATTGTCCTATTTAGACACTGTTATTATTACACCTTGTGCATCATGGTTAGCAAGTCATTCACTAAATAGATTATGACAGATTAAGATTTTAAGGAAACAAAGTGCAAAATACTACAAAATTATTGTTGCCAAGGTGCCTAAATATCACTATGTTGACAACATGCTCATTCCATTGTGTCTGACTAACATAAATGATCTATCATGAATATTGCACTAGTGCCAATCCATTGTTAAGTGAATTCTGAGAGATTTCAACATGCCCCAGGAACTGTGCAATGCAGCCACGTCTGCCAGCTGGACTCCAGCAATGGGACACAGGCCAAGCAAGTCACCTTCCATATAAACATGTGTCTCCACTGTACCATACTAATGAAGACCACTCAGTCTTGCAATTCACCCATCCCTCCCCATAATTCCACCTCTCAGTCCTAAACAACACAGAATCTCCTTTATATTGCAACTTGGCTTCATCCACACATGGCTCAAACTTCAATCCCTTGAAAATGATGTATCTTTTTTTTATAGGTTCAGTATTTAACGTGCTGAACATTAATCTAATATTGCAGAGAATAACGTACCATAACAAACGTTGAAATACCTCTGTTATTTATTACTAAGACTCTTTAACGCTTCATTTATAGAAGATCTCAGAGCTCGTAGCTTTGCTTTGCATTAAACTTCCAGTGTGAGGGATAGGAAGAATAGTTAAACACAAGCAGAAACCGTAAAGTTGGAATATTAGGAAAAAATGTTTCTTTTACAGATAGATTTTTGGCATTAAATGAATAGTTAAGCGCATTGTTTTATGTTGCCTGGTCTTGCTTTCGAAGGCACCGGGATTCAATTATTCCCTCATTTGAACATTGATGCTTTCTTTATGGTGTCGATAGAAGTGTTCTCGTTCTTACATCTCGGAAATTAATTTCAAAACCCCTTATGACCGTAAGACATTTTGAGACGCCCCATCTGCCAGACTCCTGGAGAGAATGGTTAGCGTTGGGAGGAGGAATGGGGATGGCCGCTTTGTTGGTAACATTTGTTCACCAGGACAAGCAGGTTTTCGAATGTCCCCATGTGATCTCAGTCAAGTGTCCTCTTTACATTCCATCCTATTGGCTGGCATGAACTCTTAATTCTGACATTTTATGGCTTTGAAAGAACCATTTATAGTTTCTTTATGCTCTTGACAAATCTCCTTGTGTTCTACATCTTGGAAATTAAATTTCTACTTGTTTCGGTTGTAAAGACACGAAAGAACTCCATATGTGTGGAAACCAACAAATTCATCACTTTTCTGAAAATAAACTTTGGATTTAGCTGCATTGCGCTAGTCTACATATTATATTGTTGAGTTTTCATATGTAACTTTTTTTTTCAATTTACATACTTTCAGTATGGATAAAAAGTTTACTTGTTAGACCTGTACAATGTATACAGCTCTACCAATAGACCAGAAAAGGCATAAGGAGAGTCTATAGCACAAGCTCTCAAAGCAATCTGGCTTTATGCTTGACAAAGCAATTTTAGAAGATGCTAGAAAAGAAGTACTGTAGTCTTGTAGAATCACAAAAAGCTTCATATAAAAGTAAATAGCAATGTATAAATGATCACACCAGTATAACAACAAAACCATGTCTGCAACACACATGGAATAAAAAACTGCCCAGGAATAAAATGGGTTACTGGAACTCCATAGTGGTCTTATTTACTTGATGCATAGCAGAGAGGGGCCTGCTCTAAATGTAATTATTACTTGACAAGGTTGCTGAACAATGAGGCCAGATAAAATACACTTTTAATATAATTTCAATGTCATGAATATTAGCCTACTACTATACATACATTCCATTAGTTTAGATCCTATTCAATACAATCACTTGTGATCATAGCGATATAATTTGGTGCAGCTTTTTGCATTCTATGAACCAAATTCCACCTGTTGAACAAATGTTTGCATTGGTCTATTTCGCACATTAATCTAGTCATACACTATAACAAAAGATAACACAATCTGTATGCAGGGCTAGATTTAGACTAAATTTACTCCTGGGACTTCATTATATAAGCAAGCATGTTCTACAAAAGAAAGTAAAGATAGCCACATACAGCTGACAACTGTTTCACAGTATGCTCCAATAATAAAGCATAGTTGGTAGGGTAGAAAAAAGACACAGATACAACCTCAATTGTAAGAAAGGTGGGGAACTGTGTAAAATATACCGTAAATAAATGTAAATAAAGACAGGATGCAATGATATGCAAATCTCACACTCATATTTTATTCACAATGATAGAACACACATATAAAACACATATCAGATGATGAAAGCGAGACAGTTTACCATTTCATGAAAAAAACAAACTCATTTAGAACTTGAGGGCAGCGACGCATCTCAAAAAAGTTGGGGCGCTGTGTAAAATGTAAATAAATGTAAATAAGTACAGAATGCAATGATTTGCAAATCTCATAGACCAACATTTTATTCACAATGGATCATAGAACACATCAGATGTTAAGAGTGAGACATTATAATAGTTCATGAAAAAACTAACTCATTTAGAGCTTGATGACAACGCATCTCAAAAAAAGTTGGGACGGGGCAACAAAAGGTTGAACTTAAGGGGGTCATTTATCAAGCTGAAATATGCCTAAATTAGGCACATTTCAGGCACGGAGTGCGGTGCCACACTCCTCCCTGCTCACGCCAGGTCTAAAAAAGTGGGCGCCGGGTGGACAAGGGGAGGGGCCAGAAGGCCCTTCTCATTTACCATTTTCTACGCCTGTAGAAAAAGGTCTAAATGTAAGACAGCTCAGAAGCTGTGCCTCTACATAACTTTAGTGATCCACCGCCAGCAATGGGTCTTTATTAAGTCCGGTGTCTTATGTGCCCTATAGTGTTACTAATAACAAACAGCTGTAGGTGCAATTTGCTAAGTCACAAGAGTGGGTATAAAAAGAGCATGATAGAGAGGCAGAGTCTCTCAGAAGCAAAAATGGGCAGCAGTTCACCAATCTACAAAAAACTGCGTCTAAAGATTGTGGAACAATTTCACAAAAATGTTCCTCAATGTAAAATTTGAGGACTCTGAATATCCCACCATCTACAATACATATCATCAAAAGATTCAGAGAATATACAGATATCCATGTGCGCAAAGGACAAGGCTGACAATCAATATCCGATTCTCCTGATCAATGGGCCCTCGGGCAGCAATGCGTTAAAAACTGGAAATCACTGCATGAGCTCAGGAACACTTCCAGAAATCATTGTTTATCAAGATATTTGCAATCTACAAATGCAAGTTAAAGCTGTGTCATGTATAGAAGAAGCAATATGTCAACATAATCCAGAAACGCCACTGTCTTCTCTGGGCCAAAGCTCATTTAAAATGGACTGAAGCAAAGTGGAAAACTGCAGTTAAATGAATCAAAATTTGAAATCTTTTTTGGAAATCGTGCATCTTGTGGACTCAAAAAGAGAGGTGCCATCCAGTTTATTAGCACACAGTTCAAAAGCCTGCATCTCTGATGGGATGGGGATGCATTAGTGCCTGGCATGGAAAGGCACTATGAATGCTGAACAGTATGTAGAGGTTTTAGAACATCAGGGTATTGAACTGGCCTGTCTGCAGTCCAGACCTTTCACCAATAGAAAACATGTGGCACATTATGAAACGAAAAAACTGTCAAAGACCAAGGATTCTTGAGCAGCTAGAATCCTACATCAGACAAGAATAGGACAACATTAATCTCCCAAAACTCCAGCAATTGGGTCTTCTCACTTCCCAGATGTTAACAGACTCTTGTTAAAAGAAAAAAAGAGGGGATGCTACACAATGGTAGACATGGCTCTGGCCCAACTCTTTTGAGATGTGCTGTCATCAACTTCTACTGTAAATGAATTAATTTTTTTCATGAAATGGTAAAATGTCTCAATTTCAACATCTGATCTGTGTTCTATGTTTTATTGTGAATAAAATATGGGTCTATGAGTTTTGCTAATTAGTGCATTCTGTTTTTATTTACATTTATTTACTAAAACATATATACACTCACCGGCCACTTTATTAGGTACACCTGTCCAACTGCTCGTTAACACTTAATTTCTAATCAGCCAATCACATGGCGGCAACTCAGTGCATTTAGGCATGTAGACATGGTCAAGACAATCTCCTGCAGTTCAAACCGAGCATCAGTATGGGGAAGAAAGGTGATTTGAGTGCCTTTGAACGTGGCATGGTTGTTGGTGCCAGAAGGGCTGGTCTGAGTATTTCAGAAACTGCTGATCTACTGGGATTTTCACGCACAACCATCTCTAGGGTTTACAGAGAATGGTCCGAAAAAGAAAAAACATCCAGTGAGCGGCAGTTCTGTGGGCGGAAATGCCTTGTTGATGCCAGAGGTCAGAGGAGAATGGGCAGACTGGTTCGAGCTGATAGAAAGGCAACAGTGACTCAAATTGCCACCCGTAACAACCAAGGTAGGCAGAAGAGCATCTCTGAACGCACAGTACGTCGAACTTTGAGGTAGATGGGCTACAGCAGCAGAAGACCACACCGGGTGCCACTCCTTTCAGCTAAGAACAGGAAACTGAGGCTACAATTTGCACAAGCTCATCGAAATTGGACAGTAGAAGATTGGAAAAACGTTGCCTGGTCTGATGAGTCTCGATTTCTGCTGCGACATTCGGATGGTAGGGTCAGAATTTGGCGTCAACAACATGAAAGCATGGATCCATCCTGCCTTGTATCAACGGTTCAAGCTGGTGGTGGTGGTGTCATGGTGTGGGGAATATTTTCTTGGCACTCTTTGGGCCCCTTGGTACCAATTGAGCATCGTTGCAACGCCACAGCCTACCTGAGTATTGTTGCTGACCATGTCCATCCCTTTATGACCACAATGTACCCAACATCTGATGGCTACTTTCAGCAGGATAATGCGCCATGTCATAAAGCTGGAATCATCTCAGACTGGTTTCTTGAACATGACAATGAGTTCACTGTACTCAAATGGCCTCCACAGTCACCAGATCTCAATCCAATAGAGCATCTTTGGGATGTGGTGGAACGGGAGAGTCGCATCATGGATGTGCAGCCGACAAATCTGCGGCAACTGTGTGATACCATCATGTCAATATGGACCAAAATCTCTGAGGAATGCTTCCAGCACCTTGTTGAATCTATGCCACGAAGAATTGAGGCAGTTCTGAAGGCAAAAGGGGGTCCAACCCGTTACTAGCATGGTGTACCTAATAAAGTGGCCGGTGAGTGTATATATATATATCCACAGAAAATGATGCAGACGGTGAATGGGTGAATGAAGACCCTTTTATTACCCCTGGCAACGTTTCAGCCCAGCTCAATGAGGCCTTTGTCAAGCAAAACAACAGTGTCCACACAAATCTTATAAATATGTATATACTTTGCATTTTTCCGTTTTTGCGTTTTCGTTTTTCACTCCACGCCTTCCTAGAGCCATAACCTTTTTATTTCTACATTCACATAGCCTTATGAGGGCTTATTTTTTGCAGGATAAGTTGTACTTTCTAATGTCACCATGTACGGTTGCACATAAATGTAGTGGAAAGCAGAAAAAAAATTCCAAATGGAGTGGAATTGGGAAAAAAATGTAATGTTTTATGGGTTTTGTTTTTATAGCATTCACTATGCAGTAAAATTGACCTGTTACCTTCATTCTCCAGGTCATTACGATTACAACAATACTACAGTTGTATTTTAATACTGAAAAAAATAAAAAACCTTGAAAAAATGTTTTTTTTTTTCATCACTATATTCTCACCCCTATAACCTTTTTGTAGTTATGTGTACGGAGCTGTTTAAGGGCTCATTTTTTGCAGGGAGATCTGTACTTTTCAGTACATTTTGAAGTGTTTGACTTTTTGATCACTTTTTCTAAAAAATTTTTGGGAGTTTATGTGACAAAAAATGGCGAATTGGCTGTTTTAATTTTTTTACGTTATGCCATTCGCCGTAAAGGAATTTATATTTTTATATTTTAATAGTATGGTCGTTTTTGCACACTTTTTTATTGGTTATGTATTTTTATGATTTGAAATTATTTTTTTTTTAGATTTTTAAAAACTTTTTTTTACTTTTAAAAAACTATAACAGTCAATCATTAGATTGCCCATTGTGTTCTATATAGCCATCATTGAACACTTCATTTACAATATAACAATACAGTGCTGCTATGTCCAGCTTCGTATTCTGATACAGTAATTTATGCAAATAAACTGACTTATGATAGAGGTGAGACTAAGTAAGTCTCATGATATTTGCTAAAACTTTGAAAAGACCTCCGTGGCGGCCATACATTTTACAGTAGGACGGAGATGATATTCTTAACATTTTTAAAAGAATTTATCACTCTGAATCAGTCACTGTGATACCCTGTGTGTCCCCACTCTCATGATCAATGGGGGTCCCAGTGGTCAGGCCACCACTAAGTCATCCCATGGATAGTAGATAACCTGTTACAACTGGAATACTCCTTTATTGTTTGAGAACCTCCTGCCCATGCATCGGGTTGCATCTCCTCTACATGTTCAAGCCCTCCTATGATGTCATTAATGGGGTCACTGCATCAGCTTCTGCATTCTGGAAAACAGTGCTTAATTTGAGCATTGTGTTCAAAGGTTTTAGTCAAAGGAAACTGATTATTTCAGTTCCATGTCACAGTAGGGGATCGGGGCAACGTAAATCTTTGTCTAATGGCAAAGGGGTCAAGCCACTTGCCTGTTAATGTATGTGGCATGAAAAAGTTAAACATATTTCTAATGAATTAATGATTATGGATGAATTAGAGACACTACATTATTACATCATTACAGATGCTAATGATATTAATATTGGCACCAAATCCAGGACACCACAATACCACACTGTTCCACTGAGTTGGCTGGTTGATTCAACAGTCACAACCTAATCGTTAGGGCTTTTTTAGGGTTTACAATGGATAGGACGAGGACTGGACAATGACTCAAAGTCAATGGGTAAATAAATTCCAATGAGCAATTTTCTGCATGGACCATTACCCTTTATTTAAAAAAAATTCTAGTGTTCACCAACCAGGTCTGGTTTTCCCCCAAGACTCATTCTTGTAAATGATTGGATCTGTGAGAGAAATGTACAGTCCCCAGAAGCCACCTGTGTGCATTCCATTCAGAAACTTGTCCATGTTCACCATCCAGAACAGGGACCGTCTTTCCATTTACATGTCACTTCTATTCTCACCCCAGTAGATCCAGCACTTCTTGTCTGGGTAGGGATAATGCTACACAGACATGACACAAATATGTCACCTGCTAAATTTGCAGACTGAACATTCATTCATCTATCTGCTCTCAACAAGTGTTAACCAGACATTGTGAAGAGTTTGGATCCATGGAAACAATTAGAGGTCAATAGCTTTCCTGAATTCTTTCAAATGCCCCAAAGGACATTATTAACAAACATTTCAAGATCTTCTAATTGACTTCAGCAACAAAATTACCCCCTAGTTTCACCTCTATTTACCATAAGAAAGGGAACAAGAAATGAATATTATGTAACCTTTCACTCAACCATTCTCGTTTTCCTGTCATAATCTGGAAACATATTAGGCCCTGTTTACATGACGGATTTATGCAAAGGCAAAATATGTTGGTTTCTGCTATAAATTTTCATTTTGAATGCCGCAAGCCCACTTGCAGTTTAACCCCATCGAATGGAGCTAAACTGTAAAGGACACCAGCTGCAAATTCCAGTGGCCTACGTCCAGACACAGCACCAAGCATGGACGTGTCTGGTATATTCAAAGGGAATCTGTAACCAGCAACCTTCCTGTCCAACTGTTTGCGTAGACACATAGCTGTCGTTTAAAGTGCTGTTTTGATTTTGTTGATCCAAGACTTCAGTTCCCAAGTTATGATATTTTTTCTGATATGCAAATTAGGCTTTTGTGCAATGAGGGTATCACTGTTGCCCCCGTTGCACACAAGCTCCACTCCTTTCTTTTGCCAGCCCTTCCCTGGCTGCTTTGATTGGCAGGGCCAGTCAGTGGCAAGGGAGGGGTTGGCCTCAAAAAGGAGTTGAGCTTGAGTGCAATGAGAGCACTGGTGACTGGTTGCACCAAAGGCCTATCCTACATATTAAGAAGAAGCTTCACAATAGAGATAGAGAGTTCACTGGTAAAAAAATTCTCTTTAAAATTGTAACAACCTGTACAATAAACGCCGGCGTCAAGGCGGCCAGCATGGCACTATAACAGATAGTATTTAGTGTTAGGTTCCCATCTTATAGAGATTGCCTTGATGCTGGCAGATGGGCCCAAATAATTTTGTATAAAATGTATTTGTCGAGAAGCTCAAATTTACAAAACAGCGTAGCACTAGCACCAGAATGTTTCCTATAACTATGGCATTATTGTAATTTGTGTTTGCAGAGTGCTGTTGCATTGTGTTTTTTTCTTCGTGTTTCTAGCCATGGCGACGTGCACCTGCGCATTGGGATGTGCTGACTGATCGCCTTTTTTTTTAACCTGTATGTACTACTTGTAGTTAGCACTAATTCCTTGCAGCTATGGGGACCTGGGTTCTAATCCAACCAAGGACAATATCTGCATGGAATGTTCTGCCGTGTTTGCCTCACTTCATTTTGGTACACTGGTTTCCTCCCACAATGGCGACAGTGACTAATATGAGTGATTAATCTCTTTACGGATTTGTGAAATATGAAATCAAATATAAAGACAATTTACAATAAATTTACAACTCTTATGAGCACCTGAACTGCAATGGGAAAACGGAAAAATGCTTCCAAATAGGATTGGTCCTTAAGAGGTTAACATATCCCATTTAGACTACATTTTAGCTGGCCTGATCTCTTTTAACAATTATAGATTGTAAAATTCAAAAGTGGCATTTAGAAAGGTAAACAAAACAGCGCCATAACCTTTGCCGGTCACCTGTATAGAAATATGTGACTGGTTTCTGTCTGATAGGCCATTCATCAACCATCTGGAGCTAGGTGTCATTCTTCTCCCTTGAGCAAATAAAGCTTGCAGATCGTAGATTTCTCACATATTCTCTATTTTCAGACCAGGAAATCTTTCACATTGAATCAACATCTGAATTTAATAAGCAAATTAAAGGATGAATGAGTTGCTAGCCAAGTAAGCAATTGCTTCTAGGTTATGGGGAAATAGCAAAAAACGTATGAGTATGATATATTGAAGACAATTTAGGATAAAGTATTGCTGAGTGGTTGCCCGTACATGAATATTTCTTGATCTCAATCACATTTGTATATTTTAACACTGAGACAAATTCTAATTTAAAATATGGATCACTATGTTACATTTAGCTGTGTATTTACCCCAGCCAGCTATAACAGTAAAATCATCTGCTAAATGTTGTGTAGGTGCTCCTGGTGCTGACAAAACAATTTTAGACTCCATTTAATAGTTCTAGTATTGGGATCTAAATGGTTAATGATGTAGTTTTAGGACTCATGCACACAACTATATTTTTTATATGCGCCCAATCCTCATTTTTTGCGTTTCGGATGCTGACCCATTAATTTCTATGGGGCCACAAAAAATACAGTCATCCATGTGCTGTCCGCACCCATGCAGTCATTCTGCAAATTATAGAGCATGTAACCTTGGAACCGAACCCGAGTTCAGGAAATGGTTTTCTACAGTAAAGATGAATTTATGAAGTTATTATGCAAAGTTTCGCTAGACTTCACTAAGTAAGAGCCAGCACATTCTAATACTGTACAGAGTTCCCACTCCGTACAGTATTAGAATGAAGCTTTATGCAAATTGACTTCGGATGTTTCATCCAAAGTCAATTTGCACATCCCTAAACATGTCCTATTCTCTGAGGTAAATGTGGGATGCACATGGCCGCTATCAAAATCCATATGTGCTGGAAATTGTAAGTAGAAGTCCAATGTATAAAATGCATTAATTACTTCTCTCTTCCACTAAACCAGCCTGTAGTTGACAGTTTCTCTCCACCAGCTCTGTCGGAAGAAGTCAGCAATGCACCTTATGAATACATTGGACCTACTATGATATTCTGAAACATTCTATGATTTTCATTAAGAAAATTTCTATGGAAATTTTCCTAATGGAAATCTGATCTAGAGTGCTCTAAACCCCAGAGTCGAAGGTTCACCTTCCAACAAGACAATGACCCTAAGCAGACAGCCAAGACAACACACAAGTGTCTTAGGGACAACTCTGTGAATGTCCTTGAGTGGCCCAGCCAGAGTCCTGAATTTAACCCAATCAAACATCTCTGGAGAGACTTAAAAATGGCTGTCCACCAACAGACCCTGTCCAATCTGACAGAGCTTTAGAGAATCTGCAGAGAAAAATTTCCCCAATCCCCAAATTCATGTGTGCAAGACTGGAGGCTGTAATCACTGCCAAAGCTGCTTCAACTAAGTCCTGAGTAAAGGGTCTGAATACTTATGTTAATGCAAAATTCTACATTTTCCTTTTCAATAAATTAGCAAAGATTTCGAACATTCGGTTTTCACTTTCTCATTATGAGGTATTGAGTACAGAATAAAGGGGAAAAAACTTGAATTCTTCTTTATTTTAGCTCAAGGCCACAACATAAAATGTAAAAGGGTCCCATAATGACTAGTTGTTTGCCGGCAGCAGATCATGGTTACACAGCACTATCTGTTGTTGGAAAGCAATTATTTTTAAGCCTGCTTAAAAATGTGGATTTCCCAAACGAACGTTTGCTCACTCGGGTAATCAGCGGCAGTATTACGTTGCCAGATCATCACTAACAAGGGTTCCTGTGAACGCTCGTTAGTGATTATCTGACAGACTGTATTGTAAGGCCCCTTTCACACAGGCGAGATTTCCACGCAGGTGCAATGCGTGATGCGAACGCATTGCACCCGCACTGAATCCTGACCCATTCATTTCAATGGGGCTTTTCACACGGGCGAATTTTTTCACGCATCAGTTCGCCGTTGCGTGAAAATCGCAGCATGTTCTATGTTCTGCGTTTTTCACGCAGCCCTGGCCCCATTGAAGTGAATGGGGCTGCATGAATAACGCATTGCATCCGCACGCAAGTGCGGATACAATGCGTGATTCACTGGTGGTTGCTAAGAGATGTTGTTTGTAAACATTCAGTTTTTTATCACGCGTGTGAAAAACGCATCAAAACGCCTCGCACCCGCGCGGAAAAAACTGAATGAACGTACGCAATCGCGATTGCGTGCGGATTGGTGCGGATGCATGCGGATTTTCTGGAATGCATCCGGACTGAATCCGTGGCGCTCGTGTGAAAGAGGCCTAAGGGTATTTCCAGGACTATCTCCTATCTATAATATCTTTGGCATGCTCTGAATTCAGCTCTGATTTTCTGTTACATATGGAAGGAGTTTTGATAACGCCATCCTCATGTATTGCAGTTTTCATGCTGAAAATGTACAAGAATTCAGCCATGTCTGAACTCACCGTTAGAATGAAGAATAATCGGTATACCTATCCACAGTAACAAGCAGACTTTATAGTCAAGCATAGCACAATTTTTCCATCACAGATTTTGCTACATTCGAAAATTAGTTTGTGGAAAATCCGTAACACGTCCTAAAACAGTTTCCACCATGTGTAATTGCTGTTGTCAAAACCCCATTCCCATTTATTGCACTGTTGTGGATTTTCATGAAAAATTGCTTTACCACTTAGGCCTCATGGACACGACCATAGTCTTGGCACGCATGCAATCCGCATTTTTTGTGGATCGCACATGGACCCATTCATTTCTATGGTTCCACAAATAAAACTACGGACAGCACACGGATGTCATCCGTATACTGTCCGCATCCATGTGGACATTCTGTAAATTATAGAACGTGTCCTATTCTTAATAGGTAGTTATGTGGAAGTGAGCATGCATATGGACGGTATCCGTACTTTGTGGATCCGCAGTTTGCAGACCACAAAATGGATATGGTCATGTGCATGAGGCGAGTGTCTAATTTGACTGAATAGATCAGGTAGAAATCTAGAATCCAAGATAAAAATCTTGGATTCTAGATTTCTTCCTTATCTATTCAGATATCTAGAATCCAAGGTGAAAATGTAAGAAAGACTCCATCCACACTGTGTGGTTTCCGGCACCAGCATACTGCAGCTCAGCTTCTATTCACATGAATATTAGCAGTACAGTACAGAAGTACAGTACTCCAGCATATCCACTGCACAGTGTATGGGGTTTTCTGCTTCCAACCACTGTGTAGTTTCCAACACCAGCTGCTGGCGGAAATGGTTGTGCTGGTGCGGGGTGTCAGACCCCACTGATCTCACATTGGGTACCATGCAGAGGATAGATCATCAATATCTAAATTATGAAAACTCCCTTTAAACATGATATCTTTTTAGAGCTGCAAACTAATGTTTCTTCTGGAAGCTAACAGGAATATTTGTGATCTCTAGTGGCAGATGTTTGGAGACTGAATTTTTGGCACATACGAGGTTCAAATATCCATTGATTTATATTTTCTGACAGTTGAAATATTTATAATATATCATATTGGTTCGTCACTAAACATTCTTTAGAAGACTGCATAGTTCAGTGGATGAGCTAGGGCAGATTAAGATGTTCTGTGCTGCCATCTTGTGGTGGTGAAAGAATAAGACCATGAATACTAAAAAAAAAAAAACTTTGGAAAGGTGAAGATTTCTTATTACACAGCGGAGTTTAGTTTAAGAGTTTTCCTGGATTATTTAAAGGGGTTCTCCGGGAATTAAGAAAATTAAAATACCTAAATATTACATTATTATGAATATATTCCCAAATACCTTACATTAGCTATATTGGTTCGTTTTGTTTAGGGAGCAATCATTAGGAGAAATAAAATGGCCGCCGTCCTATTAGTACACAAAAAACCTGTCCGAATCACAGAACAGGACAAGTTACTTCACATCACTGAGATAAAGAGCTGCCTTATCCTCCTATAACTTGTCAGGGATTATGATCCTGAATACAGCTGATAAGATCTTCAGCTGAATCTTTGAAGGAAAGGAGACATGAAGTACAGAGAGGATGGACAGGACAGACTGTGGTAATGGAGACTGCATACAAATGCTGCTGCTCACTACTCACATCTCCACCATCCTCTCTGTACTTCATGTCTCCTAATGAACTCCATTCCTACAGAGATTCAGCTGAAGCTCATATTAAACTGTATTCAGGATCATAATCCCTGACAAGCAGAGCAGAAAGGAGGATGAGGCAGCTCAGTGTTGTGAAGTAACTTGTCCTGTCCTGTGTTATTAGGACAGGTTTTGGGTGTACTAATAAGACAGCAGCCATTTTGTTTCTCCTAATGATTGCTCCCTAGACAAAACGAGCCATTATAACTAATGAAAGGTATTTGGGAATATATTTATAATAAAGTATTATTGAAGTATTTTAATTTTCTTAATTCCCAGAGAACCCCTTTAACTGATGACAAACACCTGGGACCCCCGCCGATCAATCTGTTTGAGATAGAACCAGTGCTCACAGTAGCACCGCGCCCTTCTCCAGCTTTGCCTACACCATGTGACATCATGTTCATCGATCATGTGGTCTAGGCACAGCTCAGCCCCACTTAAATAAATGGGCACCGGGCTGTGCTTGGTGAGCAGAGAGAAGGCTGTGGTGATACTGAGGGCGCAGGTGCCTTCTCAAACCACTGATGGGCAGGGGTCCCGGGTGTCTTACCCCCACTGATCAGATACTGATGACCTATTAGGAGGATAGGTCATCAGTGAATGGAAGAATCCGAAGTGGACTTCAATCCGACTTTCAGGAAAAATTTGATTTGCAAGAAAGCTGAATTTCCTCGTGCTTTGTGGTAACAAATCAATTTTCTCTCACCTCATCCATTTGCATGTGAAGAGGCCGCCGTGGCCATATTGATTGAAGATCCCGCATGACCCTGAAAGCCCTATTATTCTCAGGTGCCACAATTAGTGGTCAATGAAGCATCTGATGCTTTCAATGATGGGGGATGGGGGTGCGGCGCAATTGTCGTTCCCAGTCATTGCTCCCGCTTACAAAGAAATGGTCTTTTTATCTAAGTACTTTGTCACAAAGTGAATTTCTTTGTGAAATTGGGTGAAATAGCCAAATCGTATTTTTCAAAACTTTACTCAGCTCTAGTCATCAGTAAAAAAAAAATCCTGGACAACCCATTTAAACTGAGCAGTGCACTGCAAATCCTTTCCCTATTTATTTGTTAGTAGGCTATTTGTCCTTCAACAAAGATTTAGGCTGTTCACAGAAGCATAATGCCTTATTTACAGTGCCTTGCGAAAGTATTCGGCCCCCTGGAACTTTTCAACCTTTTGCCACATTTCAGGCTTCAAACAAAAAGATATAACATTTTAAATTTTTGGTGAAGAATCAACAACAAGTGGGTCACAATTGGGAAGTGGAACGAAATTTATTGAATCATTTAAACTTTTTTTGTAATAATAAAACTGAAAAGTGGGGCGTGCAAAATTATTCGGCCCCCTTACATTAATACTTTGTTGCACCACCTTTTGCTGCGATTACAGCTGCAAGTCGCTTGGGGTATGTCTCTATCAATTTTGCACATCTAGAGACTGAAATTCTTGCCCATTCTTCCTTGCAAAACGGCTCGAGCTCTTTGAGGTTGGATGGAGAGCGTTTGTGAACAGCAGTTTTCAGCTCTTTCCACATATTCTCAATTGGATTCAGGTCTGGACTTTGACTTGGCCATTCTAAGACCTGGATATGTTTATTTTTGAACCATTCCATTGTAGATTTTGCTTTATGTTTGGGATCATGGTCTTGTTGGAAGATAAATCTCCGTCCTAGTCTCAGGTCTTTTGCAGACTCCAACAGGTTTTCATCCAGAATGGTCCTGTATTTGGCTCCATCCATCTTCCCATCAATTTTAACCATCTTCCCTGTCCCTGCTGATGAAAAGCAGGCCCAAACCATGATGCTGCCACCACCATGTTTGACAGTGGGGATGGTGTGTTCAGGGTGATGAGCTGTGTTGCTTTTATGCCAAACATATCGTTTTGCATTGTTTACAAAAAGTTGGATTTTGGTTTCATCTGACCAGAGCACCTTCTTCCACATGTTTGGTGTGTCTCCCAGGTGGCTTGTGGCAAACTGTAAACGAGACTTTTTATGAATATCTTTGAGAAATGTCTTTCTTCTTGCCACTCTTCCATAAAGGCCAGATTTGTGAAGTGTCCAACTGATTGTTGTCCTATGGACAGACTCTCCCACCTCAGCTGTAGATCTCTGCAGTTCATCCAGAGTGACCATGGGCCTCCTGACTGCATCTCTGATCAGTCTTCTCCTTGTTTGAGATGAAAGTTTAGAGGGACCGTCGGGTCTTGGTAGATTTGCAGTGGTCTGATACGCCTTCCATTTCAATATGATCGCTTGCACAGTGCTCCTTGGGATGTTTAAAGCTTGGGAAATCTTTTGGTATCCAAATCCGGCTTTAACCCCTTCAACCCCAGGCCTGTTTTCACCTTTCTGCCTAGGCCATTTTTTGCAAATCTGACACGTGTCACTTTATGTGGTAATAACTTTGGAACGCTTTTACTTATGCATGCCATTCTGAGATTGTTTTCTCGTCACATATTGTGCTTCACGACATTAGTAAATTTTTGGCAAAATATTTCATTTTTATTTTTTAAAATATACCAAATTTACCAAAAATTTGGAAAAATTTCCAAATTTCAATTTCTCTACTTTCAAAATACATAGTAATACCTCCAAAAATAGTTATTATTTTACATTCCCCATATGTCTACTTTATGTTGGCATCATTTTATAAATGTCATTTTACTTTTTTAGGACGTTAGAGGGCTTAGAAGTTTAGAAGCCATTTTTCAAATTTTCACCAAATTTTCCAAAACCATTTTTTTAAGCACCAATTCAGATATAAAGTGATTTTGAGAGGCTTACATAATGAAACCCCCCATAAATGACCCCATTTTAGAAACTACACCCCTCAAATTATAAAAAATGAATGTTACAAACTTTGTTAACCCTTGAGGTGTTCCACAAGAATTAAAGGAAAAGGGAGGTGAAATTTCAAAATTTTACTTTTTTGGTAGATTATTCATGTTAATAATTTTTTTCTTGCAACACAGTAAGGTTTAACAGCAAACTAAACCTCAATATACATTGCTCTGATTCTGCAGTTTACAGAAATACCCCATATGTGGTGGTAAACGTCTCTATGGGTTTGTGGCAGTGGTCAGAAGGAAAGGAGCGCCATATGGATTTTGGAGGCAGATTTTGCTAGAATAGTTTTTAGGCACCATTTTTGTAATTGAGAGACCCTGACGTACCCCTACAGTGGAAACCCTCAAAAAGTGACCCCATTTTGGAAACTACACCCTTCAACAAATATATTAAGGGGGGTACTGACCACTTTGACCCCCTAAGTGTTTTACGGAATTTGGAAACACTTGGCTGTGAAAATGAAAAATTTCATTTCTTCCAATAAAATGTTGCTTTAGCCCCAAATTTTTTGTATTTTCATAAGGGGTAACAGGAGAAAAGCACCCCATAATTTGTTACCCATTTTCACCTGAATACGGCAACACCCCATATGTGGTGGTAAACTGACGTGGGGGCACATGGCAGGACTCAAAACAGAAGGAGCGCCATATGGATTTTACAACACAGATTTTGATGGAATGGTTTGCGGGAGCCACTGATTTTTATTTTTTGAGTTATTGTCTTATGTGGGGGCTCATTTTTTGAGGGATGAGCTGATGTTTTCATTGGTACCATTTTGGGGTACATAAGACTTTTTGATCGCTTGGTATTACACTTTTTGTGAGTCAAGGTGAAAAAAATAGCTGTTTTGGCATGGTTTTTTTAAAAAAATTTTTTACAGCATTCACCAGAGAGGGCAAATCATGTGATATTTTTATAGAGCAGGTTGTTACGGATGCGGCGGTACCCAATATGTCTAACATTTTTATTTTTAGAAAGCTTTACACATTAGATGCATTTTTGAACAGAATAAAATCTTTATTTTGTGTTGCCATTTTCAGAGAGCCATATTTTTTTCAGTTTTCGGGCGATTGTCTCAGGTAGGGTATCATTTTTGCAGGACAAGATGACGGTTTGATTGGTACCATTTTGGGTCAAATATGCCTTTTTGATCGCCTGCTATTACACTTTTTGTGAGGCAAGAGGGAAAAAAATGGCTATTTTGGCATAGTTTTTTGAACAATTTTTTTACAGCATTCGTCTGGGGGGCCATCTCATGTAATATTTTTATAGAGCAGGTTGTTACGGACGCGGCGATACCCAATATGTCTAACTTTTTTATTTTTGGAAAGTTTTACACATTAGATTTATTTTTGAACAGAATAAAATCTTTTTTTTTGTGTTGCCATTTTCTAAGAGCCATTTTTTTTAATTTTTTGGGCGATAGTCTTAGGTAGGGTATCATTTTTTGCGGGACGAGATGACGATTGTATTAGTACCATTTTGGGGTAAATACGCCTTTTTGATCGCGTAGTATTACACTTTTTGTGGGGGAGGGTGACCAAAAAATGGCTGTTTTAGCACTGTTTTTATTTTTTATTTTTTACTGTGTTCACCTGGCGGGATGGATTATGTGATATTTTTATAGAGCCGGTCGATACAGACGTGGCGATACCTAATATGTCTACTTTATTGGGGGGAAAATGGCGTTTTTCTTTTTTTTACTTGAAACTTTTATTATTATTTTTTTTATAATTTAAAAAAAAATAACTTTATTTTTTAACTTTTTTTCACCTTTTTTTCAACTTTTGGGGGTCTGATCCCCTGCACAATGCATTACAATACTGTTGTATTGTAATGCATTGGCTGTAAGTGTATTACTCACAGTAATACACTTACAGCCTGCTTCCTGTGCGATCCAGGGGGCTGGATCGCACAGGCTCGCAGGGATGGCAGCCACGATGCTTAAGGAAGGCATCGGGCTGCCATCCAAGCCATCGGGTCCGTCACAGCAGCGCGGGGACCCAATGGCCCCCCCCGCTCGCCATCCTGAATATGCGCACACCTCATGTGCCGCGGTCAGCACTGACCGCGGCACATGAAGGGTTAATGCGCCGGCATCGGTGTTTTCCGGCCCCTGGGCACTGCCGGACCCCCGCCGCTGATCGGGCGGGCGCAGCTCCTGCACCCGCCCGATCAGCGCGCCGTACCTGTACGGCGCTGGGCGTGAAGGGGTTAAACTTCTCCATAACAGTATCACGGACCTGCCTGGTGTGTTCCTTGGTCTTCATGATGCTCTCTGTGCTTTAAACAGAACCCTGAGTATGACAGAGCATGTGCATTTATACAGAGACTTGATTACACACAGGTGGATTCCATTTATCTTCATCAGTCATTTAGGACAACATTGGATCATTCAGAGATCCTCAATGAACTTCTGGAGTGAGTTTTCTGAACTGAAAGTAAATGGGCAAAATAATTTTGCACGCCCAACTTTACAGTTTTATTATTACAAAAAAAGTTTAAATGATCCAATAAATTTTGTTCCACTTCACAATTGTGACCCACTTGTTGTTGATTCTTCACCAAAAATTTAAAATGTTATATCTTTTTGTTTAAAGCCTGAAATGTGGCAAAAGGTTGAAAAGTTCCAGGGGGCCGAATACTTTCTCAAGGCACTGTACATGTCAGTGTTTTGTCAGTGTTTTCCATCAGTGATTGTGAGCCTGGTTTGGGCTCCAAATCACTGATGGAAATCACTGACTGAAAAATGGAGGGGGGGGGGGAGTTATTAAAACTGGTGGAAAAAAGCAAATGAGCACTGAAAAATGAAAGGTGGAATCTGATTGGTTGCCATAGGCAACTAAGCCAGTTTTCCTTTCCACCAGCTTTGATAAATTTCCCCCACTGACTGTGTGAATAAGGCATAACTCTGGCGAAGTTCTACACATCACAACTGACCGTGGGTCTAATCATTCAGATAAAGTTGGGGCTACATGGTAATTTTGGCTGCAACAGTTGTCACGTGACCAAGGATCACTGGCATAAAAATGAATTGGGTCGCAGGGCAGCTAACAAGAATAGCGAAAATAATCCAACAGGACAGGATATTTTTGCAATTCTGGGGTCATGATTGCAGCAGCTTGCAATTGACACTGCGACCCCATTCATTTATAAGGCTTCACTACTACAAAGAGAGCCTTGGTCATGCAACAACTGTTGCGACCTAGACTGCCATGTAGCTCCAGCCTTACACTTTAAGGTGACAAGGAATCTCTTATCCCTTACCGGCAGTACCGTTTAATATATTCACTGGAAACACTACTTACCAGATCAGAGCACTAAACTCTGTGAGGACTTCCACTCGTCTGGCATTCCTTCAGTATTTTAGGATTCCTACAAAGTAAAGTATCCCTTAAATGTGCACTGTACCACTACCTATATATTATTTGACTTTATCTTCCTGTGGACCTTTTTTTTTAGTTTATTTTTTATTTTTTCCTTTTTTGAATTGGCATTTGGTTGTCTGATAAGAGCTTTGCTGCCACCCTGTGGATCAATTATTCACTACCGCCTCAAAACTCAATAGATATATCAAAATCAGCGGTAGCTCTACTTGACTGGGGCGTCCTGACCCAGTGTTTCAGGACCACTATGGTGAAGTGGTCTGCCAGTTGCTTACTTACCATAGAACAGATGCCTACGTGATCCTTTATTCCTACCTGTAGCCTACTAGATTTTTATTACCAACATGGCAAGATGGTCAAATATAGAAAAATATGGCTGAAGAAGTCAGCCACACTCAGAAAGATGCATCTTGGATAATGTGACTTGGGTAAGTTTATTAAAAAAGGTGCAGGAGCAATATCTGCCTCATCAGTCAGACTGTCCCTATGACATGGAGCACTGTGATATTGCAGTAACCGCTGCAAACCCTGCATTACCTATCTCACGTTCTTTTTTTACTGAAAGCTTTAGCCAAAACATTAGAACCTTTGACCAAGGACTTAAGTGATATTACACAAGACATGTAGCAAATTGGTGCTCGAGTAGATATTATTGAAACCACACAAACAGCTTCAAGGCTTGTCAGAATATACCTTAATGCTGCTTTTGACCAACTGAAAGATCAGGAGAACAGAAGTCACAGGAGCAACCTGCATATTTGTGGACTGGCTGAATCTGTCCTGCCAGAATATATAATGGACACTGTGAAATGAATTTTCATGTCTTTGTTGGGGAGGATTATCTGGAGCAGATCATAATTGAAAAAACCCATCAAGCCCGTTGTGCTAAACCCAAACCGACAGAATCATGAGCTATATCATTTGCAGACTTTTAGATTTCAGAGTCAAAGAAACGTTACTACAATGTGCAAGACACAGAAATAGCATCTCCTTTGAGGGTGACATCTCTCCCATCCAAGATCTCGCACCTCTCACCCTCAATAATTTTCTTAGAGAAAGAAAGATTTCCTACAAGTGCCTTTTTCCATTCAGTCTCACTACTGTTGTTGAAGGAAAGAGATTCGTGATCTGAGAACAGGGGGACTTAACTGCACTGCTATACCTGCTATATGCTGCATACCAGACTGGGCTATGGGCTAGAGTCTTCTAACCGTGCCATATGTTGGTCCACCTACTCTGTGGGAAACAGCTGATCACACCAATAAAGTGAAATGGAAGATGGGGAAAATTACTCCAAAACGTCTGCTTTTCATGAACTTTCATCTTGAATATGTTTAACAACAAGATGATATCCTTTTGATAGAGGTTCTAGGTTGTTATGCCATTGCGGTGTTTTCTGTTCTATCAGATGTTGTTGCAGTTACTATTATTATTAGTTTTTTAAGTACCCATAAAGTGTCTCTTGAGCTCTTGCAAGAGACGCATTTTAAGTGAAACAAAATCCCAATCCTACCACATAGATACTTTCCCAAGTGGTTCCACAGCATATATTCTACTGTCTCTAGAGGTGTCAGTGTGGCCATTAATGCTAAACTTTGCATTTTCACCTTCTCACCAAGCAAAAAGTCTTAATTTTTGAATGAGATTTGCCTTAACAAAAAAAATATATATATATATATAGAGTTGGGGAAAGTGGGCAACCTTGCCTGGTGTTATTGTAGTGTCAGCTGCCTTTGATATTAGTAATGTTTTCAGTAGCCCAATGTTTTCAGTACTTTTTTCCATATAGAGCTAATTAAAGTCAAAAGCCTTCTGGGCATCTGTACCAAGAAAGACCAAGGAGAGATTTGTTTTTATCGCTAGATACGTCAAATGACACACACATGAAATGTTATGCTTTCCTTCTCTATGAGGAACAAAGCTGCATTGTTCAGGGCCTACAAAAGAGGGAAGCAAAGGGGACAAACAGGAGGCCAAAAATTTTGCCCACTATTTTAAATCACAGTTGAGCAACAAAATGGGTCTGTAGCTATTGCATAATTGTGGATCTTTCCCTTCCTTCCGTATAGTAATATGGGCTTCTAACGATTGTTTTAAAGGTTACCACCATTTAAAAAAGAGTTACATAAATGAGTGGGGAAGAAGCAGAGTCTTAAATTTCTTATAAAAAATAGTTAGTCCGTCAGTGACACGACAGCTCCAGCAGAAGAGTTAATAGACAAAATAAACATCTTTCTTTGATGTTTCTTAAGAAGATTAGACATAAGTTTAGTCCCTTTATCTCAATGGGCATAAAACTTATATTTAAGAGTTTGGAGTGTTTTCGCTGCCTTAATGTTCAACAAATCTAGCAGTTGAGTTCTGAGTAGGGTCAATTCTGAGCGGGCTGACTCTGATTGAGAAAATTTATGGGTATTCACCAAGGCTGAGATCTGCACTAATAGAGAGTTCAAGAGTTTTGTCCTTTGGTTTTTAACTCTAGTAGCTAAAGAGATAAAAATCCCTTCTAATATATGCCTTATGAGACTCCCACAATATTTCAGGAGAAGCATTCAATTTAAAAAAACTGAAAGTTTCTGTTCTACTTCCTGAAAGTGTACAGGGTCCTCCAAAAAGGTTAATTACACCAATTACACATTTTAACAGGCAAATTTTGAAACTTTATCTCCATGTAGGAGGGAGAGTGATTTAAAATGGTTGCCGGACCGATCCCCGATGAAAGTGTTAATGGGAAATGGCGTTCAGTAATAAATAAATAATCCAGGATATGAAATGTGCGACGGACAGAAGAGAATAATCTCTATCTGATTTATGATGTACTCGCCAGATGTCTCTCGTGGTCACTTATGGATCTCCTGACTTTGCACAGTTGTTTATCTGAAAAAGTGGTCTTTTTTAATGAGAAATCCAGAGAAAGGGTCAAGAACCAGAGTCAGATCACCCCCCAAAATAATAATACCTTCAGCAAAACCTTCTGAAAGGAGACATAAAGTGCAATAGAGCCATGGTATCTGACAGCTATTGGGGAATAAGTGCTTTCCAAAGGGGCTACAGTGTGTGCTATTGTGTCCGTAACAAAAATATATCTGCCTCCCGGATCGATCTAGGAGACCGTATGAGTCGCGGTTGCCAAAGATTTATTCCTGATTTTGAGTAAGCCAGAAGAATCTATTCCTTCTGTTATGCAGATTTTTCGCTCCTTTGGCTGTATCTTCAGCTTTCGCATTTATTATAATAAGTCTAAAACCTTGAACATCAATGTCCCTCTGACTCACCTTCAATTGTCTGCGAATCCTAGCTTACTCTTCTCTCTTAATTTTTCCCCATTATTAAGCAGTATAAAATCTCACATAGCCACTATTAAAGTTCCTTGGGGGTCATTTACTATACTGAAATACACCTAAATTAGACATATTCCAGCGGCAGGTGGCAGGGCAATGGATAGTTGCGCCACTATCTGCAACTTCGCCCTGCTAACTCCAGGTCTAAAATTGTGGGTGTGGGGATGGGCCGGCAAGCCTGTCTCATTCACCATTTTCTATGCCAGTTTTAGGTGTAGAAAATGGTCTAAATGTAAGCTGAAGCTGTCTTACATTTAGAACTGGCGCCGGAATCCGCTGAAGTTATGGAGAGGCCTGCACCTCTTCATAACTTTGGCAGATTCACCGACAGCACAGGGCCCTTATTAAGACTGGCGCCTAAAACGCCTTACCTCTAGACATCCCTCGCTCATATTTCTAAAACCTTATAAAATGGAAATCCAGACTTTCTGAAAAATGTAGGAACCCGAACTGGGTGCAGAATTTCCTCTCTCTGCCTTTACCCAAGAAACTTATTTCAAAACTATACCATAGTCTTCTTTTGGATCATTCTGAGGCTAAACCTCAGATAAATACCTTTTGGCATGGAAGAGGGAACTTTTACCAGAGAAGATAGTGACCAACTCATTAGGTTTCCCCCGCTGCATTCACATACAGGAAAATTCATATAAACTTTTTACAAGGTGGTACAGAACGTCCCAATTTCCGGCTGAGATAGCTTTAGTGGGCTCAGTCGTGCTGGAGGTGTGGAGAGAGCTCAGGTTACTATAAGCACATTTGGTGGAACTACTATAAAATTAAACTTTTTGGCAAACATTTAATTCTGGATCTGGCCATCTATCTCCTTACGGCAGCTAAACTTTTAATTCTGTTTAAGTGAAGGAGCCCTGATCCTCCTACCTCGAGCATGTGGATAGAGAGAGTGTAACAGATTTGTAGAATGGAGGAACTAGCAGGGTGGGAAAACAAAAAACAGTGAGGCCCCTTTCACACCTGCGGCACTGGGCTCCAGCAGGCTGTTTCGGTGGGTGAACAGCCCGTCGGGTCCGTGCTGCCGCAGGTGCACGTGTGGGGCCGGAACTACGCACCGGCCCCATTCACTGTAGTGGGGGCGGGCCGCAGATCCAGCCGCAGCACCGCAACCCCTGTCGAGAGGCGGCCGTAGTTCCAGCCACACACGTGCACCTGCGGCAGCACAGATCAGGCAGGCTGTTCACCCAGCAGAACAGCCTTCCGGAGCCCCGTGCCGCAGGTGTGAAAATAGCCTTAATCTGGTGTCCCTGGCTGTCTTGAGTATTTAACGAAACCCTCTGACAGTTGAATGTGACTCATTACACTTATTGTCACCCTTCCATTCCCCTCCTTTATCTTCTTACAGTAATTTATAGGGGAATTAGAATTTACCTTTATGCTTAAAGGGGTTGTCCAAGTTATTTTTTTGTCCTTTGTATGTTTCTAACTAGGCAAATGTAACGTTTTTTTCAATGCACTTACTTTAACTTCAGTTGCTCCTTTCTCAGATGTCACTGAGGGTCACATGACCTGTGATGTCAGTTTCTCTCCCTGCTCTGTTGATATTTCCTGCACAAGCAGATAAGAGTCTGAACACAAGACGTCACTGTGCTGGCCACTCCCCCCTGCACTGGCTGAGCTGCCGTCTACTCTCTCCTTGGATTCTTTCAGATAAGATTTTAACCCCTTCAGCCAGCACAGAGCTCAGTCAGTGAAAGCTGCAGTCAGTGAGGAGACAAATACTGGCCACAGGAGCTGACAGACTAGAGATCTGAGTACAGTATTGCACAAGAACAGGTAGGGAGAAGATCCTGTGTGTATCAGCACTGTCATTGTACAGCTGGGACTTGTAGTCCTACACATATAACATGCTGCTGAGTATCCTAGCAGGCAGACATGTCACTCAGGGCAGCACTTGTATTCACTGCCTTTGCAAAGCAGGGGGAGGGGCAGAGATTGTTGTTATTGCATGTAAACAAAGGCCAGAAGAGAACCAGGGAAATGAGGAAATATAGATTTTGTTGCCTAAAACATGCTTAACTTAGTTATATATTGCTGCCCATCAGATTTACAGTGCTATATTTTTTTTCATAACTCAGACAACCTCTTAACATATAGGTGCTTCTTTCAGTGTGCACTGCATCTTCTGTTTAATGACTGTTTTTCTTTTATTGTTCCTGGTGTTATAGCAAGAGTGCCTCTTTGCTATCCCTGTCAACAAATGTTGCGGATATGTGAGGATGTTACCCTGGAATGCAGTGGCCTGCATGCCATCTTTGCTGTTGACAATCTGTATTGATGTTTCTTGCTTCTCAATAGAAAAAAGTATTGACCAAAGAAAACAAGATCCTGGTGGCAGATATCTGTTCATTAAAACTAAAATAGGCAATTCCCTGTTCTCCATCACAAATTTATATGCCCCTAATACAAATCAGGCGATATGGCAAATTTGAACTGTTCACAAGGGGTACTAATATAGTTGGAGGAGACTGTAATGTATCATTGAACCTGCTGGTGGACTATACAGGCCCCTCACACATTTCTTACAGGACTCTGGGAAGAATTACTAGTGCCTTACAGGAAGTAAGAAGAAACAAAGATCTGCCCTCTTTAACTCCTTATTGTCCCAGGTTTCTGCATTAGAAAACACCCACAAATATTCTAGAGCTTTAGTGGTCAAACAAGAACTCTTGGAGCTGTGAAATAAAATGAAAACCATACTTAACATTCATATGGCTAAATTATTCTAATTAACCAAGTTTAAGTATTATACCCATGGGGATAAGTGTCATAAGATTATGTTGGCCCCTGTTAAAAAAACAAAAAGAAAAATCATTCACCACTAAAATTCGCACACCAGAAGGCTCTCTCTCCACGAATACTAAAGCTATCGCCAAGGCTTTTCAGGTTTTTTATTCTAAACTTTAGGATTTAGAAAACATTGATCCCTTCCTTCATTCAATAGACCTGTCCATCTCAGATGAAGACAAAACCTCTCTAACAAAATCTTTCATATCTTTGGAACTGGGTAAAGTGCTGCAGTTTATTCCGTCTGAGAAGTTCCCTGGTCCAGATGGATTCTCCATCAATTATTATAAAAAATTTAAAACAATACTTATTTCACGTTTTATCATGTTATGCAATGTCCTTTTAGAGGAAGAAACTTTACTAATGCAATCCTTAGAAGTGTATATCACTATTACCTAAAGAGGAAAAAGACCCTACGTTGTGTAGCAGCTACAGACCAATTTCGCTTCGTAACACTGACTTGAAATGGTGGTCTAAAGCTTTGGCGAGTAGACTTTACTGCCCAGTGTTATTAGTGCTGAACAAACGAGTGTCAAAAGCAAGGTAAAGATAATAAGCCCAGAGTCATACGTATTATTTCACATACTAGACTTACTAACAAGCCATTACTAATTTTAAGCACAGACACTGAAAAGGCCTTAGATCTACATTCGATCTACATTAACCCAAAGGTGAAAACCACTGCAGAATTTTGCAAACGATTATCGCATGTTAAGGTCTCTGATCTCTTCACTATGGACCTTATCCCTACTTCAGACACTTTACTGCAGATGACTGGTATTCATCTCTCAAACTCCTTGCAGCTCTATGACTTTGTCTGTCAAAACTTTCACAATAAAATACTGCCCAAACGTCAGGATTCATGGTTAAAATCATACATCAAGAAACAAAGTTTGACTTTTGACACTGTATCCTTCGTGTATAATTGGCTCTCAATCAATGATTCACAATTTAAACTACAGTATATTACTAAATGGGAAGAAGAGCTTGGCATAACCTTTTCTGATCCTGAGCTACACTTTATACTCACTAGATCCCATGGTTTCTCCTGCCGTATTCGACTTCAGGGAACTGTTTTCAAGTTACTAATAGTGATGAGCGAACATGTTCGGCCAAATACACTATTCGGCCAAACATGGCAGTGCTCGGGTACACGCGGTATTCGGCCGAATACTGCGTGTGCTCGAGCGCTATGCTTGAGTCCCCTCCCTGCACGCTAATTAGCCAATTAGCATGCGTGGAGGTATGGCATTCAGTGTAATGCCAGTAGCCATGTTAGCTACTGGCATTACACTAATTGGCTGGCCGGGAATGCGTCATCGGGTGCTATAAAGCACCTGGTGACATGTGACCCGGCCAGTGTTAGACAGGGAGACGTGCTGCAAGGAGGGATAGAGAGTGTAGGGAGAGAAGCACGCTAGGCAGGGATAGAAATCGCTCCAAAAAGACCCAAAAGCCCTTCTAAGGGCTATTATATCTGGCACAAACGTATTATTTTTTATATTTTAGTACTTTGAAGGTGTTGAAAATAGCGCTAGGTGGCCTGACATTAACGCCACAAGCGCTGCTGTAACAAGGAGGGACATACACTGTAGGGAGAGAAGCACGCTAGGCAGGGATAGAAATCGCTCAAAAAAGACCCAAAAGCCCTTGTAAGGGCCATTATATCTGTCACAAATCTTTATTTACTGATATTTGAGTACTTTAAAGGTGGTGAAAATAGCACTAGGTGGCCTGCCATTAATGACACATGTGCTGCTGCTGCATGCTGTAGGACACTCTCTGTATACTATATACCTGACATACTTTGCTATAATTTCTGCTGTTAAGCCCGCAGTAATTCTTTTGTGTTTTGCTGAATAACATTTGCGTATTGATAGAATTTCTATAGGCAGGGTTACTATCATTGTTCAAACGTCCATTGGGAAATACGTTTTTTTTTTGGGTGTCAAAAAAAACCCAGGTGTGCCCTGTCACGTGCACAGTGTATTACAACCGTTCAAAAGTCTCTGTAGCTGACCTCCGTATTTAATACCGTTAATTTAGGCCGCAGTTCCTCATTTGCAGCTGCAGTTCAATTTTCCCTAGGAGGCAATTAAACAATAGGGATAGGATTTGGGTAGGTAGAACAAATTTCGTTGTTCAAAGAAGACCAAAGTCCATTGGGAAATACGTCCGTGTTTTTATTTTTGTGGGTGTCAAAAAAACCCAGGTGTGCCCTGTCAGTAACGCTAGGTGCACAGCGTATTACAACCGCTCAAAAGTCTCTGTAGCTAACATCTGTATTTAATACCGTTCATTTAGGCCGCAGTTCCTCATTTGCAGCTGCAGTTCAATTTTCCCTAGGAGGGAATTAAACAATAGGGATAGTATTTGGGTAGGTAGAAAGATTGTCGCTGTTCCAAAAAGACCAAAGTCCATTGTGAAATACGTCTTTTATTTTTTTTTGGGTGGCAAAAAAACCCCAGGTGTGCTCTGCCAGTAACGCTAGGTGCACAGCGTATTACAATCGTTCAAAAGTCTCTGTAGCTGACATCCGTATTTAACCCTTTCACGACTGGAGGTTTTTTCGGTTCTGCATTTTCGTTTTGCGCTCCCTGCCTTCAAACAGCCATAACTGTTTTATTTTTCTGTTCACATAGCTGTATGAGGGCTTGTTTTTTGCGGGACAAGTTGTACTTTCCAACGCCACCATTTAATATTGCATATGGTGTAGTGGGAAGCGGGAAAAAAATTCCAAATGGGGTGAAATTGCAAGAAAACCGCTATTCCGCTACAGTTCTACGGGTTTCTTATTTACAGCGTTCGATGTGCATTAAAACTGACCGGTTACTTTCATTCTACTGGTCAGTACGAATCCGGCAATACCTAATATGTATAGTTTTTCCTGCGTTTAGATGGTGATAAAATAATTAGAAAGTTGCCCTTTTTTTTTTTTTTTTCCTTGTCATATCTTGACCCCTATAACTTTTTGGTATTTATGTGTACAGAGCTGTATGGGGGCTCATTTTTTGTGGGGCGGTCTGAAGTTTTTATTGATACCATTCTGGGGTGTGTATGACTTTTTGATCACTTTTTATTAAATTTTTTTTAGAAAAAAAAAGCGACAAAAAAATGCGAATCGCCATTTGGACGCTTTTTTCCGCCACACAATTCGCCGTATTGAAATTTTTTTTTTATATTTTAAAAGTACGGGCGTTTTCGGTCACGGTGATACCCATGATGTCTATATTTATTGTTATTTAGGTATTTATTTTTTACTTATACGGAAAGGGGGGTGATTTGAACTTTTATATCTTTTTTATTTTTTATATATTTTTTAACATTTTTTTAAATTTTTCTGTGATTTTAAAGCTCAAACATCATATGATCTATTGTGTTTAGTTTTTTTTCTTTATGAGCAATCATGGATTTACTAGATGCAGTTAAATCCATGAATTGCTCATTTCTTATCCTGGCCTGCCATCTAGTGGCCAGAATAAGAATTGCAGTTTGAAAACTGTAATCCTCACCAGCGAGGATTACAGTTTTCATATGGTGTACAGACACCCCGATTGGCCAATCGGGGCGTCTGTACACCACCCGGAAGCGTGGGCTTCCGGGTTCAGACGCATCCTGATGCCGTGATCACGTGTGATCACGGCATCAGTAAGGCCCCTGGAAGTCGCCGCCGATGGAGGTGAGAAGCGGCAAGTCTCTGCTGTTAGAAACAGCAGAGACTTGCCGGCCATGACGCCCGCCGCACCCGCGAGCGGGCGTCATGTCCCCGCACCGCCCGCGCGCCGTACATGTACGGCGGAGGTCGGGAAGGGGTTAATATCGTTCATTTAGGCCGCAGTTCCTCATTTGCTGCTGCAGTTCAATTTTCCATAGGAGGGAATTAAACAATAGGGATAGTATTTGGGTAGGCAGAAAGATTGTCGCTGTTCCAAAAAGACCAAAGTCCATTGTGAAATACGTCTTTTTTTAATTTTTTTTGGGTGTCAAAAAAAACTCAGATGTGCTCTGCCAGTAACACTAGGTGTACAGCGTATTACAACCGTTCAAAAGTCTCTGTAGCTGACATCCGTATTTAATACCGTTCATTTAGGCCGCAGTTCCTCATTTGCAGCTGCAGTTCCATTTTCCCTAGGAGGGAATTAAACAATAGGGATAGTATTTGGGTAGGTAGAAAGATTGTCTCTGTTCAAAAAAGACCAAAGTCCATTATGAAATACGTCTTTTTTAAAAAAATTTTGGGTGGCAAAAAAACCCAGGTGTGCCCTGCCAGTAACGCTAGGTGCACAGCGTATGACAACCGTTCAAAAGTCTCTGTAGCTGACATCCGTATTTAATACCGTTAATTTAGGCCGCAGTTCCTAAATTGTCCAGAATATTGAACATTCGTTTAAATTTTTCTGATCATACAGTTAATAAAAATCTGCAGTACTGTAGTTGTGACCAAGTTGCATATATACTATAGTGCTCGCCTTGCGCATATTGTAAGGGATGGGGAAGAGGGCGTGCTGCTGATGGTGAACGCTGAGGCCATGGCTCTGGGCGCGGTGAAACAAAGAAACAAAGTCATCTAAAACTCCTAGCTTCATGTCACAGTTTGCAGGGCGGCGCAAGACGCAACTCTTGTCGCCACAGCAGTGCGAGCAGGTAGTTGGTTGGCTGATAATGCTTCCAGTCAGTTCAGCACCACCCCTTCTTCCACAAAGTCCAGTATCAGTAGCCAAGAGTCTGGGCAACCGCATCCTCACCCTTATCCTCCTTCCTCCCACCATGCAGAGTCTGGGCAAAGAAGAGATCCCACATTGGGATATTCCGAGGAGCTTTTTTCATCACCGTCCCTTGGCTTGGGCTTCTCGCCAAGGCCGCTTGAAGTGGGACATGAGGAGATATTGTGCCCTGATTCCCAACCTATTGAGCAAACACAGTCTGAAGACGATGACGGTGGGGAACGACAAGTATTTTCTCCCGAGGTGGATGATGATGATGAGACACAGTTGCCAATAAGTCAAGGGCAATTAGTGTCTCAAGAGGTTGTGGATGAGGATGAGACGCAGTTAAGTCAGGTTCTTGTTAGTTCACCATGTCAGGAGGAGGAGCAGAGTGAGGATGTGGAAGAGGAGGTGGTGGACGACGAAATAGCTGACCCAACCTGGGAAGGTGGCAAGCCGAGCGAGGACAGCAGTACAGAGGGGGAGGGATCCGCAGCAGCGCAACATGCTGGAAGAGGAAGTGGGGTGGAAAAAGGGAGAAGGCAGGCCACGCCAGCCAGGCCTGCAACTGTAACCCGGAGCAGCCCCTTGCGGCCAGCTCCCTTGCCAAGGGTTAGGTGTTCGGCAGTCTGGCGGTTTTTTGAGGAAAGTGCTGACGATAAACGGATTGTAATTTGTAACCTGTGTCGTACCAAGATGAGCAGGGGGGCGTAAACACCAGCAACCTGACCACCACCAGCATGATCCGACACATGTCAGCAAAGCACCCTAAAAGGTGGGCTGGGCGCCTGGGTCCACGATCTGTGTCTGCAGGTCACACCACTGCCTCCTCTTCCCCTCTGTTACCTGCTGTCCAAGACGTAGGCCCAGATGCCTCCCGCCCTGCACCTGGACCTTCGCAGGAAACATCAGCCAGCACGTCCACTTTAATGTCCCAGCACAGCGTTCAAATGTCCTTACCGAAGGCATTTGAATGCAAGTGGAAATACCCTGCCACTCACCCACAGGCCATAGCTCTAAACGCGCAACTTTCCAAGTTGCTGGCCCTGGAAATGTTGCTGTTTAGGCTGGTGGACACCGAGGCCTTTCGCAGCCTGATGGCGGCGGCTGTCCCTCGTTACGCAGTCCCCAGCCGCCACTATTTTTCCTGGTGTGCCGTCCCTGCCTTACACCAGCATGTGTCCAGAAACATAACCCGGGCCCTGACCAACGCAGTTACTGGCAAGGTCCACTTAACAACTGACACATGGACAAGCGCTTGTGGCCAGGGACGCTACATTTCCCTGATGGCACACTGGATGAACGTTCTGGAGGCTGGGAGCGAGTCGTCCCCTGGGATGGCCCAGGTGCTACCCACGCCGAGGATTGTGGGCCCTACTTCCATCCGGATTTCCGCTGCCACCTATAGTAGCGGCTGCAACCCCTCCTTCTCTTCCTCCACCTCCTCCTCCACTTCTTCCCATGCAGAATTGCCATCTTGCAGCACCACTCAGACTTCTGTCAGTAGCTGGAAGCAGTGTAGCACAGCAGTCGGTAAGCGGCAACAGGCCGTGCTGAAGCTTATTTGCCTGGGTGACAAACAGCACACCGCCGCAGAGCTGTGGCATGGCATAAGGGAACAGGCTGAGCTGTGGCTCTCGCCAGTCAACCTACAGCCAGGCATGGTTGTATCCGATAACGGCTGCAACTTGGTAGCGGCTTTGTTGCTGGCCAACCTCCCACACATACCATGCCTGGCCCATGTATTCAACTTAGTGGTTCAGCGGTTTCTGAAAACCTACCCCAATTTGTCTCAGCTACTGGTGAAGGTGCGTCGCCTGTGCGCCCATTTCCGCAAGTCACCGACAGCTTCAGCTGGCCTGGCAACCCTGCAGCAGCGCTTGCGGTTGCCGGCTCACCAACCGACGATGGAATTCCACCTTACACATGTTGAGCAGGCTTTGTGAGCAGCAGAGAACAGTAGTAGAATACCAGCTGCACCATGGTCGGTGCCTTTCTAGTCAGCTTCCGCTCTTCACAAGCGACGAGTGGGCATTGATGTCTGACCTCTGTGAGGTGTTACGCAACTTTGATGAATCTATACAGATGGTGAGCGGCGATAATGCCATTATCAGCGTAACCATCCCACTTCTGTGTCTGCTAAAAAACTCACTGCTCACAATAAAGGCCGATGCTCTGCGTGTGGAAGAGGTGGAAATGGGGGAAGACCCTACACAGGGTGATAGCCAGAGCACCATCGATTCGTCTTCTCAGCGCCAATTGGAGGAGGAGGAGGAGGAGGTTGCTACCGCTACACAGGGTAGGTATACCACATTTACACCGTCTCTTCAGCGTGGATGGGCTGAAGAGGAGGAAGAGGACGAGGAGGATATTGAGAGTCATGCTCCTGGTGGGGAGAGCGAAGCCTTGTCTTTTGGGACTCTGGCACACATGGCTGACTTCATGCTAGGCTGCCTTTCCCGTGACCCGCACGTTATACGCATATTAGGCAACACGGATTACTGGTTGTTCACCCTTCTCGACCCCCGCTACAAAGAGAACTTCCCATCTCTCATTCCTGTGATGGAGAGGACAAGTAAAATGTTGCAATACCAGAAAGCTCTTGTCGAAAAATTTCTCCACAAATTTCCATCTGACAACGCTGGCGGCAGAGTACGTAGTTCCTTGGCCACCCGAGGAGGGGAGACAGCAGTTCCAACAAAGGCAAGGCGACACTCTCCAAGGCCTGGGACAGTTTTATGACACCCCGCCAGCATCCTCACCCTGAAGAGCGGCCTAGTGTGACAAGGAGGGAAAAGTTTTGGAAGATGCTAAAGGAGTACGTAGCTGACTGTGTCAACGTCCTCAGCGATCCCTCTGTGCAGTATAATTATTGGGTGTCTAAGCTGGACACGTGGCATGAACTGGCGCTCTACGCCTTGGAGGTGCTAGCCTGCCCTGACGCCAGTGTTTTGTCTGAGCGGGTATTTAGTGCCGCTGGGGGCATAATTACTGATAAGCGCATCCGCCTGTCAACTGACAATGCTGACAGGTTGACGCTTATCAAAATGAACAAGGCCTGGATTGCCCCTGACTTCTGTACTCCACCAGAGGAAAGCGGCTTAACATGAAGGAAACTTAAATCAGGCTTTTAGTGTGTATTGAATACACTGTATTATCATGCTCCCCTTCCTCATCTCGTCCTCTTCCTCTATCATATGAAACAGCTTATTAGGCTGCCCTTGAAGTCCACCAGCTGGGCCTGCACCCGAATTTGTTAGCCACTCAGCTCACCAGCTGGGCCTGCAACATAATTTTTGGGCCTGTCAGCTCATCAGCAGGCACTCAACCATAATGTCAGCTTGGCATTAGCGTGTCACACTTAAATGTTTTTATCGGTCTGCTCTTCTGCAGAATGTCGCATCAAGAATATAATGTATTCGACGGTCAGCTTGGCATTAGCGTGTCACACTTAAATGTTTTTAACGGTCTGCTCTTCTGCAGAATGTCACTTCAAGAATATAATTTTTTTGGACGGTCAGCTCGGCATTAGCGTGTCACACTTGAAAATTTTTAACAATCTGCTATGCAGCGGAATGCCACATCAAGAATATAATTCTTTTGGACGGTCAGCTCGGCATTAGCGTGTCACACTTGAACATTTTAAACAGTCTGCTATACAGCGGAATGTCACATCAAGAATATCATTCTTTTGGACCTCAGCTCGACATTAGCGTGTCACACTTGAAAATTTTTAACGGTCTGCTATGCAGCGGAATGTCACATCAAGAATATTCTTTTGTACGGTCAGCTCAACATTAGCGTGTCAGATTTAAATATTTTTAATGGTCTGCTCTGCAGTGGAATGTCACATCAAGAATATAATTTTTTTGGATGGTCAGCTCGGCATTAGTGTATCACGCTTGAAAATTTTTAACGGTCTGCTAAGCAGCGGAATGTCACATGAAGAATATCATTCTTTTGGACGGTCAGCTTGGCATCAGCTTGTCACCCTTAAATTTGGAACAGTTTGATAAAGTACGGTGGCAGCAGCATGGAGTCCGATTCCATTATTCAGAGCTCAAGAATTCAGTCCACCCGGCTTAGTTTGAATACCACAATGTGAATGAGGCCCTCCTTTATATGATATACCAGTTGTATGGGAGTGCCTCATCCGTGTAATTTTTGGCAGCACTTGTGCTTAACTTACAAGTAAATCTATGTTTCCTAACAATATTTCCTGTAAAATCGATGTTATCTTGGGTTTTTGGGGGGTATTTTTGTCATTCCGTAAAAGTGGCGTAATAGTCGGCCATCATCGTTAATAGCAGTGACTTCGGTGTCCAAGATGCATCCAGACATCCTCCCCATGCTGTTCCCTAACCATTTCTGTGGTGTTTCCACCATTTTCTGACGTTTCCCTATGGACCAGACACCCTCCCCTCTGCAGAGCAGGGGGTGCCCGGTCTTCTCCCATTAACTTCAATTATACTCGGGTGCTCGGCCGAGCACTCAAGCATCACCTAGTGTTCAGCCAAAGCATCCGAGCAGCCGAACATCGGGGTGCTCGATCATCACTAGTTACTAACACAATGGTACAAGATGCCTTATTTGCTCCACATAAATAACTGAGATTCCAGATACATGCTGGAGATGCCATTCGAATAAAGTTACTTTATCACATTTTTGGTGGCATTGTCCTCACATTAAAGACTACTGGAAAGCAGTCAAAGATGGCATTAATGAGGTTTTCTCCAGTGCTATCTCATTGTCATCCTCATTAATCATTTTATGGTGCCCTACCTCCTCATTTACGTCAGAGAAGCATAACCTTCCTACACTTTTATTGTCAGCTGCTAAATTATTAATGCCGACTATTGGCATAATCCAAATCCTCTAACTATACAGGCTTGGAGAAACAGAGTTAACCAGCTCCTCCGATTAGAAGAGCTGGCACATTGGGAGGCTATGACTATTTTTACAAATTTAGGTTCATGACCATATCATCTTCCACCTCTACTGAGATTTAACGCATGGCTTCTTTGAGCCTTTCTAGATCTTTGGTCATAAATGCTCTCCATTACCTTCCTTTCCCCCTCCTTCTACCTCTCTCCTACCTGGGTTGCCAACCGTCCAGAAATTTCTGGACAGTTCGTAAAAATAGGCCACTTTTTTCCTCTGTCCGTGAGAAAAAACCAGATGTATCCTTGATTTTTTTTTTAGGCTGGTCGTACTTGACTAAATAATTTTGGTGGTAATTATCATTTTACAGCTCACAGTAAATGCTGGTAATGAGCTCTTATCAGTGTATTGAATTATACACATGTATTATTTAATAATCTTTATCATTCATTATGGTTTTCCAATTTGTCCGTAAAAAATGTTGGCTGCCCATGATTTTGGGATAAGTTGTCCAGAAAAAAGAAAAATTCTGGTAGGCAACCCTGTCTCATACCCCTTCATCCCCTTCTATAACCATCCCTGTTTATTTACGTTTGCTTTTTTTTTTTTTTTTTTACTTTGAGCACTACGGAGGAAGACAATTCGATATGCGGCATTGTATGGATGGTTCTATTTGGTGCAGCTGTCTATTTATATTCCTCTCCACATTCATTGGAACCATTTTTGCTAATACCATGTCCTGGATTCCAAACAAACCTCTGTAATTTTGTGCCATAGTTTGAAACTGTTTATTTGCATTTTATTGTCTTGTATCTCGATCGTTTTTTTTCTATACAAAGAGATTTAACACAAATGTAGATGATGGTACAGTTTACTGGTGCAAAAGTAACTCCTTGAATATGAACTTTTTTTTATTAAACAGTTTTTATGAATTTTTACCATTTATACATGCCAGAAATTACCACACATAAAAATAAAGGAAAAGAAAAACTACCTAACAAAGTATAAACCTCCCCAACCCCTCCCCCTTCACCCACCCCCACCCACCCATGGCAGATGTGCACCAAAGCTCCGGATGCTTCAAGTGTATCAGTCATATGGCACCAAGGCAGGCATTTATCTCTCAGTCCAATTCTCAGCTCCCACATTCAGACTAATACATCAATTATACTAATGACCCCCTTATAGCTGTATTCGACTTCAGGGAACCGCTGCACAAGTGAACAAGTACTTTGATTGCAGGCTAAAAGACAGCGTGTTTCAGGGAACGTAGTCCCCTTCTTCAGGCACAGTATAAGCAAGCATCAAGCATCTTTTTTCCTTTACTTCTTTCATCAGTATAGAATTTTCCACCAAAAATATTTTTGTTGAGCGCTTCCATTGTGGGGACGGCGATACAGATAGATTCTGCGGGGCAGTGGAGGGAGAGGCGTCTCCCCTGCCCGTTCCTCTGATAGGCTATAGGCACTAGGCCTGCAGCCTATCAGAGGCCAGCGCAGGCGCCGCCTGAGTTGTACAGGGCGGGACACAGGCCGGAAGAGGCCTGCATCGCTTGGCTGAAAGCGGCAAGGAGGTAAGTATAAGTGTTATTTTTTTATTTATTTACGCTTTACTAGAGGCCCTATGTTAAGTACTGGCACACATGGGGGCACTATAGAGGAGGAGCACAATGGGGGCACTAAAGAGGAGGAGGAGCGCTATGGGGGGCCATATTTTAAATACTGGCAGACATGGGGGCCCTATGTTATGTAATGGGCACTATGGAGGGGGATGAGCACTATGGGGGCCCTATCTAATATACTGGCACACATGGGGGCACTATGGAGGGGCAGGAGCACTATTGGGGCCCTATCCAATATACTGGCACACATGGTGGGCACTATGGAGGGGGAGCAGCAATATGGGGGCTTTATCGTATATACTGGCACACATGGGGGGCACTATCTTATATACTGACACACATGGGGGGCATTATGGAGGGAGAGGAGCACTATGAGGGCCCTATCTAATATACTGGCACACATGGGGGCACTATGGAGTGGGAGGAGCACTATGGGGGCCCTATCTAATATACTGGCACACATAGGGGCACTATGGAGGGGGGAGCAGCAATATGGGGGCTCTATCTTATATACTGGCACACATTATGGGGACATTTTATACTGGCACATTGCTAGGCACCATGAGGACAAGGGGAGGCGCACTATTGGGGCACGATATAAGAGTATTTTATACTGGCGCAAATTATGGCACTATGGGGACCTTCGCTCAACTGGGGTCGCAACGACAGTTTTTTGGGCACACAGTAGGGGGCATTGGCACACATTATTAGGGCACTATTGGGGACTATTAGGGACATTGGCTCTACAAGGGGCACTAAAAAGAGGTATTTTTTATACTGGCACACAACAGAGCATTTTTATTTTTACTGTTACACATTGGTGGGCTTTATTACAGTTGAGGGTATATAAGGAACATGAATACTAGTATTTGCACCATGGGAGCGTTATTACTTCTGGGACACAGTAGGGACATTATTACTGTTCGGGCACTTTTACTACTACATGTTGTCTGGTAGATAATTATTTCTATTGGTGGGACTTTGGGGAGCACTATTACTGTGGGGGGCACCCTGGCACAGTATCACCTTCGCACAATTATTTTTGGGGAACATTATGTTTACAGTATTAGTGTTGGGGACACTGTTTCCTGGGCGCAGTTATTTTTTAGGACACTGTGTGGCGGTAATTATTAAAGAGGATCTATCTGTGTGTAACTAGTATAGGGATCACAGCAGGCACATTATTGGGAGGTAGGATGGGGTGTTCAGAAAGTGAAGAGGATGATGGAAAACTAGGAAACTAAGATGTCTGTCTGTCAAACTCTGCAGAGACTATATATGGTTGAAAGACATCATCATGGCGGTCTGGTCTGAAAGGAAAAGATGAGAAAAGAGAACGTCTACATCTAAGGAGACGTCACTGAATGTACGAGGTGTGTGGACCTGTATTAGGCTACTTTCACATCTGAATTAGTGATTCTGGCAGACTGTTCTAGCAGAGAACAACCTGTCAGAATTCACCAGCTCCACCAGCTGGCACTGCTGGAAGCAGAATGTCCCCTACTCCCTTTGACTATAATGGGGTCCAGCAGAGATCCGGCCACAATCTAGCAAAAATGCAGCGAATCAGCGGGACACAAACCTCTGCCGGATCAGGTGGCCGGAGCGTAGTGCTGCAGGTGTTACATTAGCCTTACCCTGTATGTTTTGTATTGCTGTATGTAATGTTAGGACGGAATATGTTAGGTTAAGAATTTGGCTTTGGGAGGGGGCCCTGGCACATTTTTTGCACAGGGGCCCTCTGATGTCTGTGTCCGCCCCTGGTAATAACGGAATAAAATATGAATTAAAACTTACATCTATCAAGTGTTCCTCTGACCAGACTGAGGAAAAACAGATCTTCCAAAGCTCATGCTACCATCTAAGTTCCATCAAGGTCAAAATTTGTCTCAGAACCTTCTTTTGGTCTGAAGTATTTGAGAACAATATGGTGATTCTGCAGTTTTTCTCTCATTTTGCAGTAACTGTACATTTAATGATCAAAACAAGCTATTTGAACAGGCTCATTATTCTTCATTTATTTCTGGCCCCAGAAACAGATTACCTTAGCAAGAACATTACCTTTTGAGATCACTTTCAGCCATGGCTCAAAATTTCTGTATTTCATTTCCGACTCTCAGTGGCTCTTAGGCAATTTAAGGTCTCCAGCTCCCTCAGTCAGTGACAGATTCATTTAGAGAAGTCGAAATCTAAATCCATTTGTGACAGGGTAATACGTCTTGGATTGGAGAGCTGTAAATGAATGCATGATCTGGCTATTACTTGAATGTTTTTTCTTATGTCCCATCTGAAAATAATTTATATTCATTCATTTTCAACTATCCTAAAATAACAAATAGTATTATTTGAAACACTGTGAGCCGCGGAGTGAAAATGTAGCATTATGCCAGTTGTACCCCAACTAATATAAATATATTGTAATTGGGGTTTTAAATTGTCTTTGTGTGCCTGTGTTGAACAAGTTCTAGGATAAGAGCTATGTATTCCTATATATTAGCTATATTACTTAAATGGGAAAATTTAGAAAAGACTGTTACATAGTACATAGCTGACTATACATTGCTACAATGTAAATGTGAGTTGTTGCAAATACATATACCTTGAGCAATTATTTTTAGTGACCAATATCTTATAAAGTGATGGAGTTGTTTCTAAGGTCTCCATTACCATGAGCATAGTTGATCCAAGTGTTCCTCAACTCCAGTCCTTATGGCCCACTTGCTGGTCATGATTTGAGAATGAATACCTGTGGTAAGTTCTGATGCACTGACACTAATTATATCACCTGCTCAATACTAAGGGAATCCTGAAAAACATGACCGGGAGGTGGGCCCTGAAGTCTGGAGTTAAAGGGGTTGTCCCACGAAAAATATTCTACAGTTTTCATACCAGCACCTGGATCTGAATACTTTTGTAATTGCATGTAATTAAAATTTTTGTATAGCTACTGAGTTATTCAATAACATGTATCTGTATAGGACCACTTAATTTCTTATTTCTTTGACCTGCTCACTGAGAAGGCCGCACATGCTCAGTTTCATCTTTCAACTGCCTCCTGAGCTGTGATAGGCAGAGCTGAGACACGCCCCTGAGCTGCAGCAGAAAAGACACTCCCCTTGAGCTGCCAGCTTGATATAAATCTAGGAGAGCAATGAATGTGGAGATCTCTGGATCCATGTGAGGTACAGGGATGGTTCTAGCTTTGTTAGAAAGAGGTTGTCATGTCCTATGTGATGTCTGATTTTCATTTTTTACATTATTCGTGGGATAACCCCTTTAAGGAACACTGATCTATCACTTATCCACAGGATAGGACATAGGTGTCTGATGTCTGGTGCACCTCCAACCAATGGGATCCCAACTGATCATGAGAATGGGGATTCTGTGTTCCACCGTTTGACTGAAGCAGTGATCATGTATGTCTGCTGCCACTCGAATCAGTTCTCTGAAAATGCCGGAGTAGAGTACTGCACATATTAATCTCAGGTCAAGTAGACCAAATCGCAGTAGAATGGTAGCATAATGCTTTTGACTTAAGCTTTTTAAGTAGAGATGAGCGAACGTGCTCGAAACGAGCACTGTACCGCTCGGCTCCCTCAGGAGGACGGAAGCGGCTGCCTGCGCCCATGCGAGGGCAGGGGAGCCGAGCGGTACAGTGCTCGTTTCGAGCACGTTCGCTCATCTCTATTTTTAAGCTAACACATCTATACTGGAGAAGTATCGTAGATCCAGGATGCTGTGAAGGATGTTTCTAGTACTGTGCTATAGCTTCAGGGGTATGATGCTAAATAGGTCGGTAAGAATAATTAAGGTGATTATGGGGCATGTGCTGTATTGCAATGAGACCTGGTGGAGGTACTGTAGTTATGATATTTAGGCAGCAAGTAGCAATAGTATGGAAGCAAATGGTATTATTATTATCATAAAGAACCACTATCTATTGTGAGTGTGGCTGGATTGCCTGGCTAAATTTCCCAGTTGTACCAGCAATACTGGCAAGTTAAAAATACCATCGACAAATGAGCGTGTGCTTATTTATTGGCTGATTGACGGCACAGTTGTACAAGTCAGTTATTGGGAATGGGCATTTCTACAAACCATTTTTCCCAATAATTAGTCCGAAAATCATGCTAATAGGGGTTTAAGTGGCGACATTTCCTTCCTGCCATCGTACCTCCTGTTCATAAAAGAGAGCTTTCCTTTACTGCAGTGGATGGCGTTGATTGGTTATTATTCTTTTTCAAATATCTTTTTTAATATATTTTTGGCACACACGTTCCCCAAGAAGTAATTAAAAGACATCTGTGGAACACTACATTTTTATTTTGTACTGTAACTGGGGCAACCAAAGGAGTCACAATTACAAGGGAAAACAGACCCCTGTGTGGGAATTTGACACAGGCAGAGCTGATCAGGGTCTGCTGAGACCCTGCAGCTCTCCTATGCTTGAGACACCACGTGAACACCTGATCGCCGGGTCTAATCAAGGACGCTCTATGCACCAAGCAGAAGAGAAGACAGAAGCAATAAAAATAGCTTTTGTCTTCTCCTCTGGGTCCCAGCTGTCAGCGACAGCCAGATTGGAGAGGCAGAAGTTTTACTCCACTGAACTCAGAAAAGGCAGCTGATGACACAGACAGACAATTAGCTATGTTTCTGTCCAGCAGGACAGGGACTGCAAACTGGGGCTGTATGGACCACATGCGGTCCACAGGCTGAGCGCCCCTACTATTCTCTTAATAACATGTATATGGATACCGTTAGGTCCATATATATTTGGATAACAAATTTAGTTTTTTTTACCTGTTTACTAAAACATATTCAAGTTATAGTTATATAATGGACATGGACATAAAGTCCAGACTTTTAGCTTTCATTTGAGGGTATCCACATTAAATTTGGATGAAGGGTTTAGGAGTTTCAGCTCCTTTAAATGTGGCACCCTGGAGTGGCAAAATCTACAGTTTAGTACATCCTGAGAAAGAAAGAAAGCACTGGTGACCTCAACAATGCAAAAAGACCTGGAGCCCACGGAAGACAACAGTGGTGGATGATCGCAGAATAATTACCATGGTGAAGAGAAACCACTTCACAACAGCCAACCAAGTGAACAACACTCTCCAGGATATAGCCGCATCAATATCCAAATCTACCATAAAGAGAAGACTGCATGAAAGTAAATACAGAGGGTTCACTTGATGGTGCAAGCCATTCATAGGCCTCAAGAATAAGAAGGCTAGATTGGACCTTGCTAAAAAAAAAAAAAACATCTTAAAAAAAAGCACAATTCTGGAAGAACATTCTTTTGACAGATGAAACCAAGATCCACCTCTACCAGAATGATGGAAAGAAAAAAGTATGGCGCAGGCATGGTACAGCTCATGATCCAAAGTATACCACATCATCTGTTAAACACAAATCCAGCCAAACTGATTGTCCATCTGTATTATAAAATGCCGACCAATGAGCCAAAACATAAAGCCAAAGCAACCCAGGAGTTTTTTTAAAGGAAAGAAGTGGAATATCCTTGAAAGGCCAGGTCAGTCACCTGATCTAAACCCAATAGAGCATGCATTTCACTTGTTAAAGACTAAACTTAAGACAGAAAGGCCCACAAACAAACAGCAACTGAAAATTCTGCAGTAAAGGCCTGGCAGAGTATTAAAAAGGAGGAAACACAGCGTCTGGTGATGTCCATGAGTTCAATACTTCAGGCATTCATTGCCAAAGGGTTTTCAACCAAGTATTAGAAATTAACATTCTATGTACAATTATTTAATTTGTCCAATTACTTTTGAGCCCCTGAAATGAAGGGATTGAGTTTAAAAAATGCTTTAGTTCCTCACATTGTTATGCAATCATTTTGTTCAAGCTCCTGAATTAAAGCTGAAAGTCTGAACTTCAACTGCATCTGAACTGTTTTGTTCAAAAACCATTGTGGTAATGTACAGAACAAAAATTCGTCTCTGTCCAAATATATATGGACTGTAAATGCCTCAGACAAAAGATAATTTTATTCTGAACAAATCAAATCAAATCTGTATCACTTCCAAAATTTTGAAACTGTAGTGTCTGTTGTCAAGTCTGTTGCAGCAAGCATGATCTAAAGCTAAGAAGTTGGGCAAAATATATACAAGTGTTACACCTGGGGGCGGACTGGCCATACATCCTACCCTACTGGTGAAATTTGGTGCATTGAGTTGTTGATAAATTGGTATAGGGTTAGACAAAAGTTTCTAGCCCTGCACCACATTTATCATCCAGCCTGAGCCTCTGCGATAAATCTAATGCAGGTCTAGACAGCCTGTCTAAGTCGACACCATCTATACAATTGTTAAATCTGCCCCATTGTGAAGTTGCAATTCATATAAGGAATGTAATCAGCTTACTGTTTCACGATAAAAGTATGTACTGTAGAACACATAATAAGCCCTCATGTATCTGGCATACCCTTTATGTTTTCCAGAGCTGTCAATGGCCATGCTAACATCCTCCCGCAGGATGATTCAGGCAAATAAAGGAAAGATACATAAAGCCAAGCATAAAGTTTAGTCATTTTTCCAAATGTCTGGCCAAGGGATCCTAAGTATGCATGTGACATAAGTGTGGCACACTCTCTGTGTGATGCAATTTTAAGAACCAGGGATGTTCCCTATTAAAATGGAATGTAGAGGTCACATATGTTGGAAAGACGTATGCTGGCAGTTGATTGCCTGGTCTGTAACTAAAGTCTTTGTGAGCCTCACCTAGTTTTAACTCTTCTTTATGCCCCTTTCACACGAGCGGGAGACTCGCATGTCTCCCGCAACGCATCTACAGGGCTGGACTGGGCACGGACAGGGATCACATATAATGCTATGCGATCCCTGTCAGTGCCGAGTCCAGCCCTGTAGATGCGTTGCGGGAGACATGCGAGTCTCCCGCTCGTGTGAAAGGGGCATTAAACAAAATAGCATAGTCTATTGCAGGGATCAGCAACCTCTGGCACTCCAGGTGTTCAGAAACTCCAACTCCCAAAATGCTCCATTCTCTTTTATAGGCGTTTTAAGACTAGCCAAGCATGCTTGCATGCTGGGAGTTGTAGTTTCACAGCAGCTGGAATACCGAATGTTGCTGATCCCTGGTCTATTGTATAAGAAGGGACAGATTGAGAAGAGAAATATACATAGAAGGGATGATGATCCGACTTTCTAACAGACTTTGGGATTTGACAAGAGAATACAGCCAGGCCAGTTTTTATTAAAAATAAGCTAAAGCGGTATTCCTGTTACCATAAATATTACTTATGTTTAAGACTAATTCATCATCAATAATTACCTAATAGAATATAAATTTCACATATTTACCATTGAGTAGTTATAAAAGTAGTTTTCTTTGTCTGCTATCCACTGTGTTTCCTCATGAATTACCATGGCATCGACCTGTAGTTCTGAGCCTTTGTTAGGTCGAGCATGCTCAGTGTGTTGCTATCAATTCTCTAGCTAAATGTTAGTGTGCTGCTGATTACTGAGTACAGGGGGCGTGACCGGACTGTATATCAGACAGCCAATCAGTAATCATCAACACTCATGAACAAGCACAAACTCACAGCAGGAAAGCTAGGGATTGTGGGGATTGTAGTCTTGTGAGGGAAGATCAGGAGCCATGATACTCAGTGTGTTGCAGGCTCACACAGGAGCTAGACAAATGGATTGTAAGTACAATGAAGCTCTGGTTATATGTATAGGTATAGGTTCTGGTTGGATCATAGCTTGTAACCTTAAAGGGGTATTCCCATCTCACAAATGTAGTTTGTATAATTAGATATAGCCATACCAATATTATTACTAATAGAATGTATTTATATAAAATGTACCGTTTAGAAGATTCGTCTATTAGTATATCCATTGTCCCACACACATCAGTCAGGCCGTTGCCCCTAGTTACGGCCACTGTGGCCATGTAGTTGTGGTGGCCGGCTTATTCTTGTTCAAACCCGCTCTGAGGTAACTGCTGTATTGTGAACGCACATTGCATCATCATGCAGAGACACGTCTTAGGGTACTTTCACATCTGCGTTTTGGACGCTACCAGTCCAAAACACAATGGACAGGATCCGTACAAAACGCAGACTTTATAAACGGATCCTGCTCCATAGAGATGAATTGATCTTGGAACAGGATCCGTTTCTCTGAGTTTTGGAAGTGCAGACAAAAATGCTACAACCCTAAGATGTGTCTCCGTATGCTCATGTAATGTGCGTTCACAATACAGCAGTTACCTCAGAGCGGGTTTGAAAAGGAGCAAGCCGACCACCACTACTACATGGCCGCGGTGGCCGTAAACTAGGGGCAACGGCCTGACTGATGTGTGTGGGACAATGGATATACAAATAGGCAAATCTTCTAAACGGTACATTTTATATAAATACATTCTATTAGTAATTATATTGGTATGGCTATATCTAACTATACAAACTGCATTTGTGAGATGGGAATACCCCTTTAATGCAGTTTTTCAAAAATTACGTAACTTTACCAGAATACTTCTTTAATGTTTCTTTCTTGAAGTGTAGCAACAGATTTGGTGTTATTTTAAATAATCGATGGTCATCCTGTAAAAGTAGTAATGGCTTTTTATAGAAGTCTTCTAAAAAGTATGCCTTTTATTTAGTAGTTTCAGTTTTGTTATATTATGCAGGCTAGTGTTCCGAGCAGCAGTAGACAAGTGAAGGCAATAGGTATGTAATTGTGTAGCCACAGCAGTGTATGGATCATGATGGACAAGGCAAGAGATGTGTGACTGTTTAGGGATAGTAGTAGTAGCAGAAGCACAGTAAAGAGCATGATGGATAAGAGAGAAGATGTGTAGAGGTAATAGCAGTGGCGTGCCTAAGATGTTTGGCACCTGGGGCAGGTCCTTTCTCTGGCACCCCCACCCATACTTTAAAACATTGTGCCCCCTCACAGTTGTTATGCCTTCATTTTTCCCCCTCATAGTAGTTATGCACCTATTGTGCCCAGGGGTGCACCTAGCCTTTCTGCTGCCTGAGGCGAAAACTGAAATGGTGCCCCCCCATACCAATTTCTTAACCTAATTCCTTTGCCACAATGAAAGCGCTCATTGCCCATGGCCCTTCCGCTGCCCCCTCTTGCCCCTACCTGGTGCTGCCTAAGGCGATCGCCTCACTTGGCCTCATTGGTGGTGCTCCCCTGATTGTGCCCCCTCACAGCAGTAATGCCCTTATGGCACCTCTTCACAGTAGTTAAGCCCCAACTGTGCCCCCTTGAGGTAGTTATGCCCACATTGTGCCCTCTCACAGTAGTTATGCTTTATTTGCAACCCTTCACAGTAGTTATGCCCTTATTGCTAATCTTCACAGTAGTTATGTCCACATTGTCCCCTGTCACAAAAGCTATGCCCTCAATGCATCCCTTCACAGTAGTTATGCCCACACTGTACCATCTCATTGTAGTTATGCCTACACTATGCCCCCTCATTTTTTGAATAAAACTACACCAACTTATATGTGTTATAAACTTAGACTAGACAGTTTTTTAGTGCATGGATACAAATTTTGGCGCACGGACAGAATTTTTGGTACAGGGACAAAATTCTAACATAAATCTGGTGCCTAGGATTTATAACACTCCAAATTTACAAAGGTCCATGCTCCAGAATAGTAAATTTGTCTAACAATAAGACTGTGATTCGCATTCTTAGACAGTGTAACGTACGATACTATATCTGTCCAATGATGTCAGGCCGCAGGCACACTCTGATGAATTTTTTTTTTAAATGAACTAAGAATGGTCAGTTGGACAAGGTCCACTATGACACAGAAAAGCAGTATGTCAGGCATACTCTAATGAAATGCTGAATTTTTAAAATTAACGTTAAATTTAAAAAAAAATGGTCAACTGGGCAGAGTACACTGTAATTGTGATAAATATAACTGTGATGCAGCACCCAGTAAAATGACTGACAGCCTTCCTGAGACAGACAGACTATCTATAATTGTGAACTTTGTATTGCATGATTAAATTGAGTATTGTATCTTTATATGCTATAGCTCTCAATAAACTGGCTACCAACCTATCTGGGGCAGTCTAAGTTACACAATGATTCCTGTCCTGTCTTTAAAACCTCTCTAGAATTATAAGTCTAACTAGTTATTGTCTTCTCTTCACTGTGAAGCCTTTCTGACACTAAACTAACTGTATTCTGTGTTTTAAGATCTCTTTCTGCTATCTAACATATGCACTATTCTTCCAATGTACAAGCCCAGAAAAACATGGCAGATCCTGGCTGTGATGTCATATAGCTCCTATGATACATCAACTGACAGCACAGCGATAGTCCCTCATGATTGGCTGAGGCTGACTGCAAGGTATTATGGGCATGGGGTCATGTGATCCTCCCTCTTCATCTTCTAATCTTAACTGTATTCTGATATGTAAAATTGCGTGTGCCATTGTAATAGATTGTGAAAGACTAATCCCAAAAACATCAGATTTGTTGAATTAAACAATTCTATTAATTTAGAATTGATTTGCTCATTTCTATAATCTCCAGGGAAAGGTTTATTATGTCCACTTTGCTGATGTAAAGCAAATTTCTTTACTTTTACTTCACTTTGTGGTTATAAATGAACAGATACTAAAGTGGCTGTCTCACAAAGAAAACCTCTGATTCATGTGATTTTTGGATTGGGATACCTGCTTGGAACTCACTCTATGGGCCAGAACTTGCCTCTTACTCTGGTGGACATAAGCTGTCCATACATGTATATGGTTGGCCACACATTTGAATGGCTGCATGAAATACTATTGGGGTCATTTATCAAACTAAAGTAAAGTAGAACTGGCTTAGTAGGGCCCCGCCCCCATCAGCGGTGGAAGCTAGGAGGAAGAATGAGGACTCGGGCACCGCACGTGTCTCACTGCAGCTCCTCCAGCCCAGGAGATGAAGCTGCTTTTCCCTGCTGGCCACCGACGTGCCCGCCCCATCTGTGACCTCACTAAGGCCCGGCCCTTTCTTTTCAGTGCCAGCCAGCTTCATCAGACCTCAGGCAGCAAGTGGCAACTACAACAAGAAAGCAGCAGCCAGAATGAGCAGCAGCCAAAGGTCCATAGTAAATTTGAATGAATGGGGGGCAGGGCAGTGGGCTGTGTGAGTGTGATAGGGGCACTCAATCAGAGCAGCAGTGGCAACGAGACTCACTGAGCCAGCAGCAGCCATTTTAGTCAGATTACAGCCACTCTGCAGCTTTGGCTGTAATCTGACTGAAATGGCTGCTGCTGATGTAATGGCCCAGACTGGTATGTGTGCAGGTGTCGGAGGTATTTCAGTATTTCTAGGTTCCCTAGTCTTTTCCAGTCTAAAGGTAAAGGCCTGCATTCCGAAACTCTCCCTCATTCTTAGTTTCCCTATATGTGAGCTCAAAACACTTCCATCTGGTGTCTAAACTTGGTATTGCACATTATACATTATTGTCTGCATTGCCTTATATTGCTGTATTCTCATTGGTTCCTTTTCATGTCATTTATGTGATGGAGTGTGCTTGACCATGTGACCCCTCTGCTACCTGTCAGCTGCCAATGACAGACCAGAGGATGTAGCTAGTTCCGCCCTCCTTTTTCTCTAGGGATTGAGCTGGAATATTCCAGAGAGATCTGGTTCTGGCACAGACCAGAGAACAGTGCACAGCTCTCCTGCATATCTCAGCCATCCATTCAGGCCTGAGGCCTAGTTATTCAGCCATTATCATCACCAGCACAGTACAACCAGACTGTATCCAGACAGCTGTAAGGATCATCAGAGGTTCTTCCAAGTATCCAGTAGGACTACCTATAGAAAGTTCCAGAACCTACTGTCTGACCTCTGAGGAGTTGAGGGTCACCCACTCAGGATCACTTCTACCCCGGCTTACACGTCTGGAAGGTTCATGCGTCTTCCACCTGGTCGCCAGAGTGCGAGGGCAGCGTCATTCTCTAAATATTTCAAGTGCTCAAAGTTCTTTAGTCACCCGTGCCTTACTCAGCTGAAAGGACTAATCTATTGGATCAGGTCTGTACTTACTTATTATACTGCTACTACTACTCCTATCATCTCAATTCAGCCAACAGCTAAGCTCTTAAAGCTACAGCGCATTGTCAAGCCACTCTACTCTACCGCTGTATCCATACCATCTAAACCTGGCTGTGTATCAGAGAGACTGTAACCTGTATAACATCTTGGTTCCTGCATTAAAGCAAACGTTATCCTTGACCCCTGGCATTGGTGTAATTATTGGTGCCTTGTGCGAGGAGGGTAACGGGAACAATCTTGCAGCCGGGCAACCCTGGGAACAAGGCCGCCATAGTAACCCTCGTGCCCATGATATCACCCGTGACAACCTTAAAGGTCCCCTGTCCCAGGATAGTACCCGTGTGCTGCACTGACCTCAGTCTCTCTGCTACGGCTGCTCTGCCTCTCTTCTCACAGGTGACACTGCCCAGCACACCAGCTGAGGTTGACCATCAAAATGGTAGATTATTAATCGCACACCAAGTGTTTCAATATCAAAATAGTGGATTATTATTAATCCTTCTCTTCACAGGTGCCCAGTACACCAAATTTTTGAACATCAAAATGGTGGATTATTAATCCCTGTATGATACTGCTGGGCTGGACATGTGTGAGGGGAAGGATTAATAATAATCCACCATTTTGATGTTCAAACACTTGGTGTGCTGGACTGGGCATGTGTGAGGAGAAAGATTAATTGTAATCCACCATTTGATGTTCAAACACTCGGTGTGCTAGGCTGGGCATGTGTGAGGAGAAAGATCAATAGTAATCCATCATTTTGATGTTCAAACACTGTGTGCTAGGCTGGGCATGTGTGAGGAGAAAGATCAATAGTGATCAACCATTAATAGTGATCAACCATTTTGATGTTCAAACACTCGGTGTGTTAGGCTGGTCACGTGTGAGGAGAAGGATCAATAGTAATCCACCATTTTGATGTTCAAACACTCAATGTGCTGGGCTGAGCACATGTGAGGAGAAAGATCAATAATAATCCACCATTTTGATGTTCAAACATTCGGCGGGCTGGGCATGTGTGAGGAGAAGGATAAATAGTAATCCACCATTTTGATGTTCAAACACTCGGTGTGCTAGGCTGGGCATGTGTGAGGAGAAGGATCAATAGTAATCCACCATTTTGATGTTCAAGACTCGGTGGGCTGGGCATGTGTGAGGAGAAGGATCAATAATCCACCATTTTGATATTCACGTGGTGTGCTGGGCTGGGCATTAGGGAACTTCTGTTTTCAAGTTTGGTGTACAAGGTTCGGGTTATCTAATAATTCCGTTATGGATTCCGCTACCACGGACCATTAGTTATGGTACGTGTTAGCGGAATCCATAACTGAATTCTTAGATAACCCATACCTTATACTCCGAACTTGAAAACAGAATTTCGCTCAACACTACTGGGCACCTGTGAGGAGAGAGACAGAGCAGTGGCACAGAGACACTGGCCAGCAGCAGCCATTTCAGTCAGAACCAAGCCAAAGCTCCAGAGTGGATCCTTGATTCTTGAGGTGCCCTGTTAACTTTTACATTTAAGGGGTTGTCAGGGACTTTGATATTGATGGCTATCCACATGATAGCTCATCAATATGAGATTGGCGGCCTTTTTGCAGTATTTGCGTCAGAACTGCATCCCAGCTGCACTGTGCAGCACCTTATGGGCGTTCCCACAAGAATGAATCGAGGGTGCTGTGCTTACACTGTGCCCCCAGTGTCTGAGAGACAACCCCTTTAAAGGGGTTGTCCGAGTTATGACAAAAAATATATAGCACTGTAAATCTGATGGGCAGCAATATATAACTAAGTTAAGCAAGTTTTAGGCAAAAAAAAAATCCATATTTCCTCATTTCCCTGGTTCTCTTCTGGTCTTTGTTTACATGCAATAACAACAATCTCAGCCCCTCCACCTTCTCCCCCCCTCTCTGCAAAGGGAATAAATACAAGTGCTGAGTGACATGTCTGCCTGCTGGAATACTCAGCAGCATGTTGTATGTGTAGGACTACAAGTCCCAGCTGTACAATGACACTGCTGATACACACAGGAAATTCTCCCTACCTGTTCTTGTACAATACAATTCCTCTACAGCTCTTGTGCCCAGCATTTGTCTCCTCTCACTGCTGCAGCTACTGTTTGTTGTAAAGCCTTGAGCCCTCAGTGTGTTCTGGCTGAAGGGGTTAATGTTTTATCTGAAGGAAACCAGGGAGAGAGCAGATAGCAGCCCGGCAAAGAAAGGGGGCGTAGCCAGTGACGTCTCGTGTACAGACTGTTATCTGAACTCTGAGGCTTGTGAACAAAACATCACAGAGCAGAGAGATAAGGTGACATCACAGGTCATGTGACCCTCAGTCAACTCTGAGAAACCAGCAGCTTTAGAAACACAAAGTATATGGGAAAGTTGTTATACCTGACAAGTTAGAAACATATAAAGAACAAAAAAAAAAATAACTCGGACAACCCCTTTAAGTCATTTAGATAACTTTTTTGTGAATGCAAAGTAGAAATTCGAACATTGTATTTTTTCTGTTGTTTAAGGATTTCAACATGCATCTTGACTTATATGTTACATTTATTCTACAGATATGCTTATTCCACCATCATTACCTCCTGTGAAATCCAGTATCTCACATAAGCAGAAAACAAAAGAGCAGGCAGTCCTACAAGACAAGGGTAGGCAGTCCTACAAGACAAGAGCAGGCAGTCTTACAAGACGATCACAAGCCATTCATTTAGGTAAGAAGCTGTGTCTATGCAAACAGTTTGGTAAGCAGGTCACTGGCGACAGATTCCCTTTAAGGATTTCAACGTGTAGCTAGAATAATATGTTACATTTATTCTACAGATGTCATTATCACCTCCGAAATATGTCTCACAGAAGCCTACAAGACAAGGGCAGGCAGTCGCAGTCTTACAAGACAAGGGCAGGCAGTCTTACAAGACAAGGGCAGGCAGTCTTACAAGACAAGGGCAGGCAGTCCTACAAGACAAGGGCAGGCAGTCCTACAAGACAAGGGCAGGCAGTCCTACAAGACAAGGGCAGGCAGTCCTACAAGACAAGGGCAGGCAGTCCTACAAGACAAGGGCAGGCAGTCCTACAAGACAAGGGCAGGCAGTCCTACAAGACAAGGGCAGGCAGTCCTACAAGACAAGGGCAGGCAGTCTTACAAGACAAGGGCAGGCAGTCTTACAAGACAAGGGCAGGCAGTCTTACAAGACAAGGGCAGGCAGTCCTACAAGACAAGGGCAGGCAGTCCTACAAGACAAGGGCAGGCAGTCCTACAAGACAAGGGCAGGCAGTCCTACAAGACAAGGGCAGGCAGTCCTACAAGACAAGGGCAGGCAGTCCTACAAGACAAGGGCAGGCAGTCCTACAAGACAAGGGCAGGCAGTCCTACAAGACAAGGGCAGGCAGTCTTACAAGACAAGGGCAGGCAGTCTTACAAGACAAGGGCAGGCAGTCTTACAAGACAAGGGCAGGCAGTCCTACAAGACAAGGGCAGGCAGTCCTACAAGAGAATCACAAGCCATTAATTTCAAAGTTGAGAAGTTAAATATATGTGTTGGTCACTGGAGCATATGTCAATCAGAAAGCCAAAATCCAGAGCCTTTGTTAAAATCATCCTACTTTTTTATCATCTGAACAAAAGTAGCAGTACAGTAGTAATTCACCGATAACCTACACGTATGTTATGGATGATTTACTATTGTACTGCAATAGTTATATTGGTTATATGTTACCAGCAGTTATAGTTGGTTATATGTTACCAGCAGTTCCCTGTAATAATTAATTCTTGTTATTTTATTTTTTCAAAATGGACAAAGTAAAAAAAAAGTTATGATTTTTATGTTCAATTGTTTTAACCTTGCAGATAAGCATCCAGTGCTTTCAAATATCAGCAACAACCGAACAGGACTGGATCCTCCATATGGGAAGGTAAGCTATTTACCCTTATTATTGCCCTTTAGACACTGCACTATTCTCACATTTGTTATACTCTGAGTGATACCATACATACCAAATTTCTGCCATCATAAAAAAGTTAAAAAAAAAGTGAAGAACAACAGTTAAGAGAGCAACAGCAAAAAGAACAGCTTGCTAAAATGCCAAAAATAGCTTCATTCTTCAAAAAAGAAAACTCAGCCTGGAACAGACCGAGCGCCTAGCTCCAGTCTAAAATCTATTTTAGTATGCGACCCAAATAATATATCCATTGCATCAGAGTCATCCAATTCTGTATTAGACGTTCCTACAGAAGATCCTGTGGAACGTCATCAAGATTTGGGTGTGCATGATCAAATGGTGCAATTTCCTAGTGATCGAGGAATGTGGGGAGAACATATCTCCAAAGAATTCTTGGAGTACTTTGTTTCCAAGGGAAGTAAGGTTTGCCAATATGTAGATGCTGACTTTAAAAAAATAGGTGTATTTTCCAGTGATTGATATCATTCTCACAGAAAAAAAAAAGGTGGTCTCAAATGGCAGAACATGCTCAAAACCCCAATGCTGTAGCGCATATATAACTGGGGGAGCAAGTCCCGCACATGTGGCCCGCTGCCGAACGTAATCCCCAGCAAACAATGCATACAATGGAGGATGCCTGCAGCGGACCACATGTACCACAAAGACATCCTACACAGGGTAGACAAATGTGCGGATGTGACAATCTACATAGAAAACAATTCACGGAAAATGGTGCACTACAGCGGAAAATGCAGTTGACAATATATGGCTAAACCCTCACTCTGATGTTAAAATGAGACTTTCGCCAATATATCCTTATATCAAAGACATACCGGAGCCCGAGCACCGCGTCAAGGTATCTCAAGTGGCACGGGACCTAACGCTATCCCTACTATGGTATAGGTAATGACAGATAGGTGCATGATTACGGGGATTACGTTCAGCAGCAGGCCACATGTGCGGGATTTGCTCCCCCAGTTATATATGCGCTACAGCATTGGGGTTTTTGAGCATGTTCTGCCAATTGAGACCACTGTGGTACATGTGGTCCGCTGCAGGCATCCTCCATTGTATGCATTTTTTGCTGGGGATTACGTTCGGCAGCGGGCCACATGTGCGGGATTTGCTCCCCCAGTTATATATGCGCTACAGAATTGGGGTTTTGAGCATGTTCTGCCATTTGAGACCACCTTTTTTTTTCTGTGAGTTTGTTTGTACGTTTATTCCTGGAGGCGTGCCAACTCCAGGTTGAATGTGCCTTGATTATACTAATGGGTAACATTCAGGTGCACCTGTGCAGCCTGGGTCACATGACGTCAGGGCAATGTGGGAAATACAGCCTCCACCCCTCCTCCCACCGTATGTGTGATTTCACGCTGGAGGTAACTGGGAGCTGGTCGCTGTGTCTCGGACCTCATGCACCTATCTGTCATTACCTATACCATAGTAGGGATAGCGTTAGGTCCCGTGCCAACTGAGATACCTTGACGCGGTGCTCGGGCTCCGGTATGTCTTTGATATAAGGATATACTGGCGAAAGTCTCATTTTAACATCAGAGTGAGGGTTTAGCCATATATTGTCAACTGCATTTTCCGCTGTAGTGCACCATTTTCCGTGAATTGATTGATATCATTACTGTAAAAAATCATTCTTCACTCATGTTAATCCAAAAGCCAAAGAAATCTCAGAGAGAAGTTGGTTATGTTATTCTCCATGTAATGGAAAGTTATATTGCTTTGCTTGCAAACTGATAGCCAGTACACGTGGCCCTTTCATTGTTGGCTTTAATGACTGGAAACATGCAGAGTGTCAGATCATCAGGTATGAAGGTAGTGATATTCACAAAAAAATCTGTGTTAGCGCTAGTAGCAAGAGGTCAAAGTTGTGGGAGAGTTGACAGTCAATAATTTCAGTTAGAAGTTGAAACGCTGTACTGGTGCAAGGTACTTAAGAGATGTATAATTGTCATCCAGTACCTTGCTGAAAGAGGCCTTCCACTGAGCGGCAAAGATGAAATTATTGGCTCCCCCATAACGGAAATTATTTAAGAATCTTAGAAGTTATGGCACATGTAGAAGCATTTCTTGATGAGCACACCAAGCATTATGCTAACAAAGGAAAAGGCCACACATCTTATTTTTCCTCCACTGTCTATGAAGAACTTATACTAATTTTGGGGTCCAAAGTTCTGTTTAAAATTATGGATGAGGTGAAGAAAGCTTTTATTCCATAACTGTAGATTCTACACCTGATATCACATACTCTGACCAGTTAACCTTCATTGTACGATATGTGTTACCAACAGGCCCAGTTGAAAGCTTTTTAACATTTTTACCAGTATTTGGTCACTCTGGCAAAAAAAAATAGCTCAGCTTTTGAATTTTCTACATAAGCATAGAATTGATATCAAAGATTGTCAGGGTCAATCTTATGATACTGCTGCCCACATGAGTGGCAAGTACAATGGTGTCCAAACTATAATAAGAGAGTGATGCTGTTATGCATCATTCATTCCATGAGCTGCAGACTCTTTTAATCTAGTGGGTAAAAACAGTGCAGAATGCAACCAAGTTGTCTACACATTTGTTTAACAATCTTGAACAACTTTGTTTTTTTTTCTTCATCATCTCCAAGATGGAGACAGCAGTTTGTGGAAAAACAGAAAGCTTTATATCTACCAGTTGTTAAGCATCTTTCTGGAACTAGATGGTCTGCAAGATATGATGCTGTATCAGCACTTTACAAGGGTTATGGGTCTATATGTGGTCTGTTAGAGTGCATGTCCTCTGACACTGACTATTGTTCATGTAAAAATGAAGCCTCTTTGCTGGACAAGTTTTCTAAACTAGTTTAATGCAAAAAGGTTTAAAATTTGCCCCAACTAAGAACATTGATAAGTTTAATACATTCATTGGAGTAGAGAAGTTTATCAGAAGATTGTGCTTGAAAAAGTACTACATGAAAAATCCAATTACAAGAGAAATAGAAACCAACACGACCTACATTCATACAGATCTTAGAGAAACATCAAAAAAATACCCGAGACAGGAAATCAGCCCTGAAATGGCCACTTTTAGAAAGAACGTTGAAACAGACATCAGAAAAATTATATTAGGGAAAACAAGGAATAACTTAAATAAAAAAGAGATACAAGCTATTAAAGAACTCCAATCTAACAAAAACATCACCATTAGACCGGCAGATAAAGGGGGAGGCATCGTAATATTAAACACCAGCGATTATGATAAAGAATGTATGAGGCAAATATCTGATGCATCCACATACAAACCCATTCTATTCGACCCAACGGAGAAATTTAAGAAACAACTCATAGATTACTGTAAAACAGGCTTAGAAGCTGGCATCCTATTAGATAAGAAATATAAGTATATCACTTCCACCCCAGACAGACGTCCGATCTTCTACTGCCTTCCGAAAGTTAACAAATCACTAGACAACCCCCCAGGCCTCCCAATCATTTCAGGTATAGGATCCATTACTTCAAATTTATCCCCGTATATTGACAGGCCATTACAACCATTGGTGAAGAATATCCCATCTTACATCAAGGATACAACAGACATCATTCACAATCTAGAAAAACTACAGTTTCAACAACACTGGTACATAGGAACTATATATGTGAATTCTTTGTACACTACCATAGAACACAACAAATGAATTAAAGCAGTTAATAATCACTTAAACTATAGTACATTCCCAGCCAAACAAAGACAGTTGATCACAGACGGCATCCATTTCATACTATCCCATAATTATTTCTGGTACAACTCTAAATACTACATCCAGCAGCAAGGGACTGCCATGGGGACCAGATTTGCCCCCAGTTATGCCAACATCTTTATGGTGCAGTGGGAACAGGATACCATTGCGCCATTACTGGGGGAGAGTCTGGTCCTCTGGCGTCGATATATAGATGATAGATATAATATTCATACTAAATATGAACACAAATGACTACAATTTAACATTCACATCTACCGTCAACAACAGTAAAACAGAATTCCTAGATTTAAATATATCAGTACAAGATAACTGCATAATTTGTAGTACATTTCAGAAGTTTCTGAGTTTCAGCTTCAAATTTGAAGAAGAGGCAGTAGCATTAACTAACCAATTCCTTCAAAAGTAATATCCTATAGAAGCACTTGAAACTTCATTAAAGAAAGTCAGAGAAATTAATAGAGGGGACTTCTTCAAACATAATCATGTACAATCAGCAAAAGAAGAAACCATTAGGATAATCCTCCCCTTTAACACACAGTTCAAAAGTATAGAATGCATAATCAGTACTCACTGGCACATATTAATAGAAGATAAATTTATTGGTTCTACATTATCTAAATCACCATTAATCACATTCACCAAAGCACCCAATCTAGGTCTGAAAGTTGCACCATCAATAAGGAACAAAACCAGCACACTGAGGACACACAATTAACTACACACAAAAGGTTTCTATAGGTGTGGTAGATGTTCAGATTGCCAGATTACGAAATTTCCTAAAAGAACCACAGAAGTAAGATCGACCACTAATTCACACACTCACAACATAGAAGAATGTATCACTTGCGACCCCACAGACATCATTTATCTTCTACAGTGTCCATATGACAAACAATACATTGGAAGGACCTAAAGATCTCTCAAGAAACGTATTTCAGAACATGTAAATAACATCAAAAAGGGCTACCAATTACAATCAAAACATTATAAAGAAGTACATAATCAGGACCCCACATCTCTCATATACACTGCATTGGATAAAGTCACAAAACACTGGAGGGGGGGACATCACATAAAGACCATGTCTCGTTTGGAATCCAGAAGGATATTTGAGTTTAATACCTTGATACCCAAGGGACTGAACGCAGAAATGGAGGTGTTCGGTTTCCTATGAGAACCAGGACAGCAGAACCGGGACGGGTACCCTTTGGGGACAGACATCATGGTCAGGCTGCCTTACCAGCACCGTGATCTCTCTCCCTGAGAGGCCCCCACCCCCGCACGACGAGATCCTCAGTAATTATATACCTAAGAAAATAAAGTAATGACATTAGACCAACAAAACGGTTTAGGAGGGTGATAATAAAAATATAAATAAAAGTAAATCCACTTACCTGCATCCAATGGCCTTCTGTAAATACCTGGAAAACAAAAATATAAAGAAAAAAGAAAAGTAACCTAAATGAAAAAGAAAACCATATTTAGATGATAACACAAGAAAGAACACTTACCTCTATTCCCTATTAGAAGAGAAAGAACTAAATAAGGAAGAGACACTGAACACTAACCCATTAGAAACAATGGGGAAGTGCTAAGTCAAATTTTATGGTATAAAGCAGTTAGTAGGATGATATATAAATAAGTCCATATTAGGACAAACTTGATATATATGAGGAACATAAAATGAATACATATCATAAAGCAACCAACATAATATACACCATCCTAGATATATTAGGAACAATTAAGGGTAATATGAGTATATCTATGAGTGTTATATAACAAACATCTCTATGAATACTTTTTATTTTTATTTTTAGGCTTATTCTTAGATTTACCCAATACTATCAGAATGAATGAAATATATATGTGTACAGTATCCTGAAAGACATAAATATATTCTTTAAAGGCATCAAAATGGAGTATTCTCACATATACACTCAGGAGTATTGTATGTGCATTTACTTTTTGTACTTTTACTCCCATTTCCATTACCATTTGTTCTTTTATTTTTATTATTTTCAGTTTTATTCAATTTTGTATACTTATGATCACCTAGAAGGGGTTTAATTAAAGGGGTTGTCCGAGTTATGAAAAAAAATCTGATGGGTAGCAATATATAACTAAGTTAAGCAAGTTTTAGGCAAAAAAAAAATCCTCATTTGCCTGGTTCTCTTCTAACAATCTCTGTCCGCCCCTCCCCCCCCCTCGCTCTGCAAGTGCTGCACTGAGTGACATGTCTGCTGGAATACTCAGCAGCATATTGTATGTGTAGGACTACAAGTCCCAGCTGTACAATGACACTGCTGATACACACAGGATCTTCCCCCTATCTTTCTTGTACTCTGCATCTCCTCCAGATCAGCTCCAGTCAGCTCTGTGTCTGTAGGGTGAGGAGGGCAGATCCTGTGTCTCTTTACATCTGCAGCTGCTGTTGTAAAGCCTTCAGTGTGTTCTGGTTGAAGGGGTTAATGTATTATCTGTAAGAGTCCAGGGAGAGAGCGGATAGCAGGAGCCTGGCAATCCAGGGGGGGCGTGGCCAGCACAGTGACGTTTTGTGTACATGCTTTCATCTGCTGGTGCACGAGTACAAGATTAGCAGGGAGGCAAGCAGACATCACAGGTCATGTGACCCTCAATGAAACCTGAGAAACCAGCAGCTTTAGAAGCAGAAAGTATATGGAAAAGCTATTGTATTTGACTAGTTAGAAACATACAAAGGACAAAAAAATATAACTCGGACAACCCCTTTAAGTATTTTGGATCATACATTTGAATGCTATGGGGTAACAACCGGAGTGTGAAGGGAGGAATACATTCTCACCTCCATGCCAGAACTTATGGACAGCTGGACAATTGAGAAAGTAAGAACCTCCTCCTAATTGATAAACCCTTTAAAAGCAACAAGTAAAGAGCGGGTCTTTTGACCATTGAAAAAGGGGGCAGTTTCAGACCCCCAAAACGTGTCTGGTATATTTAGACCCCCCTATTGGGATCCTTCTAACAACAGACGTTTTTAATATTTTACCTCCTGGAACCTATACTCAGTGGAAATACAACTGGAACAGCGCAACACATAGACTTTCCTATTGAAAGAGAAGCGCTGATCATCAACAAACAGAGCGCTCATAGATAAGCAGGGACCCACGTGGGACGCTGCCCGCACGCTGAAAAGCGCGCGCACTCAGTACCTCCGTGCTGCCTGACTGAAGAGCACAGAGGAACAGCCTGCTTCAAGACCGGACCCAACACATAAAGTCATCGTGTCCAGAGAGGGTAAAGTACCCATAAAAACAGTAGTGCAATATCCTTTTAGGTGGAAATACGACATACGAGATATTAATATCTCACAAATCAGTACCAACAATAACTGCTGAATTTGCACTGCCACAACTGGAGGTGGCGAATATTGATCATATCAGGAGACTGTAACATCACAAACAGACTTGCAATACTGTGATACCAAACAAAAGCTTCAATATCCTCCAGATTGACACATTTTATCAAAGAACTAAATATATTACAAACAGCGATATTAGCATATATATATATATATATATATATATATATATATATACCATCACTTTGCACTATACAGTTTGATTCTTACTGATTACAATATGAGGCTTAATTTTAGTGCCGTTTTTATATAAGTATTTTATCATTCTGGGCCCAGATTTATTTATTTATTGTGTATGGTTACATTGCCGTATATCGGGAATTCCTATATATTGCTATCTGCATTTTTAGTATTTAGAATAAAACACAAAGAATAATTTAAATTTCAAGTACTTTTATTTTTATTTCATTATCAATAATTGCCAATTACCCTATATTATTACAAACATACACTCACCGGCCACTTTATTAGGTACACCTGTCCAACTGCTCGTTAACACTTAATTTCTAATCAGCCAATCACATGGCGGCAACTCAGTGCATTTAGGCATGTAGACATGGTCAAGACAATCTCCTGCAGTTCAAACCGAGCATCAGTATGGGGAAGAAAGGTGATTTGAGTGCCTTTGAACGTGGCATGGTTGTTGGTGCCAGAAGGGCTGGTCTGAGTATTTCAGAAACTGCTGATCTACTGGGATTTTCACGCACAACCATCTCTAGGGTTTACAGAGAATGGTCCGAAAAAGAAAAAACATCCAGTGAGCGGCAGTTCTGTGGGCGGAAATGCCTTGTTGATGCCAGAGGTCAGAGGAGAATGGGCAGACTGGTTCGAGCTGATAGAAAGGCAACAGTGACTCAAATTGCCACCCGTTACAACCAAGGTAGGCAGAAGAGCATCTCTGAACGCACAGTACGTCGAACTTTGAGGCAGATGGGCTACAGCAGCAGAAGACCACACCGGGTGCCACTCCTTTCAGCTAAGAACAGGAAACTGAGGCTACAATTTGCACAAGCTCATCGAAATTGGACAGTAGAAGATTGGAAAAACGTTGCCTGGTCTGATGAGTCTCGATTTCTGCTGCGACATTCGGATGGTAGGGTCAGAATTTGGCGTCAACAACATGAAAGCATGGATCCATCCTGCCTTGTATCAACGGTTCAAGCTGGTGGTGGTGGTGTCATGGTGTGGGGAATATTTTCTTGGCACTCTTTGGGCCCCTTGGTACCAATTGAGCATCGTTGCAACGCCACAGCCTACCTGAGTATTGTTGCTGACCATGTCCATCCCTTTATGACCACAATGTACCCAACATCTGATGGCTACTTTCAGCAGGATAATGCGCCATGTCATAAAGCTGGAATCATCTCAGACTGGTTTCTTGAACATGACAATGAGTTCACTGTACTCAAATGGCCTCCACAGTCACCAGATCTCAATCCAATAGAGCATCTTTGGGATGTGGTGGAATGGGAGATTCGCATCATGGATGTGCAGCCGACAAATCTGCGGCAACTGTGTGATGCCATCATGTCAATATGGACCAAAATCTCTGAGGAATGCTTCCAGCACCTTGTTGAATCTATGCCACGAAGAATTGAGGCAGTTCTGAAGGCAAAAGGGGGTCCAACCCGTTACTAGCATGGTGTACCTAATAAAGTGGCCGGTGAGTGTATACTCCTCCATTTCCAAAGTAGAGTGTGCCCACCTATTTTATTTAGTTGTTGCCATTTAAGTTTTCTGAACTTGATTCCACTATCCTTTTAGTTTTTTTGGAACACCATTTTAGAAAGGTTTCACACTGCAAACCTGCTGGCTTGAATTTAAACACTGTAGTTGCTTTACTGCAATCTCTTTCAAGTTTTGTACAGAGTCAAAGTTAAAATTTTGACCACTTTAAACAGAAAGCAATCGCGTTATATGGCCACAGCGATTATAATGCTGCTTTGAAGAGTTTTCGGTCACGTAATGTCACGAGTGGGCTTGCGTCTGGTATCAGACGTTCTGCGCGGCTTTCTAAAGTGATATAATTTGACATGCTTTTCCCTTGGTTGCTGTTTACCACACCCCTTCCCCTCAGCTGTTGCCGCTGTGGTAATTATCTTTCTCCTATTTACCCCTTCCTCTCCCAGTATCCCTTGTGGTTTATACTTTCTGCCTACTTAGTAGTGTGTGGTGTGGATCTCGGCTGAGATCCGGTTGCTGCAATATCTGCTTAAAGATAAGTGACTTTTTCCCTTTTGTGGTTTTCCTTTTGGAGTCTCCTGTTCGTCCTTACTCTTGGAGGAACGGGTTTACTCTTTCTTGTGTCACTAGCTGCAAGGTTTTCTAGGGTGCATTTATTATTAGGTTCCTGTGTATGAACTTTCAGGGCCTAGTTTCAGGGTTCCCTGCAGGAGGTGACTGTTTCCCTGGTTTTGGTCTGTTCCCTTCCCTCGTACGCTCGGTGTGGCTATTCCCTCCACACCAGAGCGTGACATTATAAACCGCCAAAACAAAAATTAATGTCATTTTTGTGCTGACATGGATGCTATTGCTGCGGTGGCTGACATCCGCAACCAGATTCAGAGACCACAGGCTGGTGGTTCTGGGAGTTCTGAGTGTCAGGCCTGTTTGGAGCCTAAGGTCCCCCTCCCAGATAGATTTTCTGGGGGACGTGATAATTTTGTTCTATTTATGGAGGCGTGCAAATTGTATTTCAGACTGCGTCCACATTCTTCTGGTAATGAGGAGCAGAAGGTTGGTGTGGTCAGCTCGCTGCTTAAAGGGGATGCGCAGTCCAGGGCCTTTTCTCTGCCGACCAGATCGCAGTCTCTCCGGTCAGTAGATGAATTTTTCAAGGCTTTAGGGATTATCTATGATGACCCGGATCGTATCTCCCTGGCTGAGACCCAGATACGTGACCTTTGTCAGGGTGAGCGGCCGGTTGAGATTTATTGCTCTGAGTTTCGGAGGTGGGCGACCAATACTGAATGGAACGATCCGGCTTTGCGTAGCCAATTCTGTCAAGGTTTGTCTGAAAGACTGAAGGACGCTTTGGCCTTTCAGGAAACCCCTGTGTCTTTGGAGGCTGCTATGTCTCTTGCTGTGCGCATGGATAGGCGCTTGAGAGAGCGATCTATGGGCCCCTGCTCTCAGGACGTACTATCACGTAGTGTACTGTCTTCCTATGACACTTTGGGTGAATATTCCCCTAGGTTGATGTCAAGGGACGAACCTATGCAATTAGGGGGAGCCACTCCTGTTTCCACTCGTAAACGTTTTGGTAATAAAAAGGGTGTGTGTTTTTTCTGTGGTCAGAAAGGACACTTTATGAATGTATGTCCATGCTTTCAATCTCTAAAAGAGAGAAAAGAAAAGGGGGCGTTGAATTCTCATCTCACTCTTGGTGGGGTGGGTAGGGAGACTGAAAATGTGCATTTGTATTCATCCTGTAGTACCCGTTTTCTCCTGACTGCCGAGGTGGCGCTAGAGTCGAAGGTTGTGAGAATTGTGGTGTTTATTGACAGCGGGGCAGGGGTGAACTTGATTGATGCTCAGTTTGTACGTATGCATGGATTGTCTCCGAGTACATTGGAAAAGAAGATTTCTGTGTTTGCCATTGATTCTGCACCTCTATCTCAGAAGTGTTTGTCTCAGATGGTGCATGATATCAAATTAAGAGTGGGTGAATTTCATCAGGAGCTTATTTCATGTTTTGTGTTGGAAGGTCTTCCTGCTCCTGTGGTTCTGGGTTTACCGTGGCTAAGCAAACATAATCCGTCCATTGACTGGCATACTAGACAAATTGTGGATTGGGGCGATTATTGTGTTGAAAATTGCCTTAATACATATTTTTCTGCTTTAACCCTTTCAGTACCGGGCCATTTTTCACCTCAAATCCCAGGCCGTTTTTTGCAAATCTGACATGTCACTTTGTGTGGTAATAACTTTGGAACGCTTTTACTTATCCAGGCCATTCTGAGCTTGTTTTCTTGTTACATATTGTGCTTCATGACAGTAGTAAATTTGAGGCAAAATATTTCATTTTTATTTATGAAAAAATGCCAAATTTACCAAAAATTTGGAAAAATGTGCAAATTTCCAAATTACAATTTCTCTAATTTCAAAATACATAGTAATACCTCCGAAAATAGTTATTATTTTACATTCCCCATATGTCTACTTCTAAGTTTTTAGAATCAAATCTTAACATTTCCAAATCTTAACAAGATTTCCAAAACCCATTTTTTTATGGACCAGTTCAGTTATGAAGTCACTTTGTGGGGCTTATATAGTGGAAACTCCCCATAAACCACCCCATTTTAGAAACTACACCCCTCAAGCTATTCAAAACTGATTTTACTAACTTTGTTAACCCTTTATGTGTTCCATGAGAATTGATGGAAAATTGGAATAAAATTTCAAATTTTCATTTTTTTTTTGCAGATTTTAAATTTTAATCCATTTTTCTTTGAAACATAACAAGGAATAACAGCAAAATAAAATTCAAAAACTATCACCCCAATTCTGGAGTTTTTAGAAATACCCCATATGTGCGCAAAAACTAATGTATGGGGGCACAGCAGGCTTTAGAGTGCAAGGAGCACCATATGGCTTATGGATAGCGGAATTAGCTGGAATAATAATTGGGAGCTATGTAGCACATGAAGACCCCCTGAGCTGGCCCTACAGTGGAAAACCCCCAAAAGTGATCCCATTTTGGAAAGAGCACCCCTTAAGGAATCTTTCAAGGTGTGTGGTGAGCACTTTGAGCTCAATGGTTTTTCCTAGAATTATGATTCACGCGGAAGTGAAAAGGAAAAATTGCAATTTTTTGACAAAAAAGTTGCTATACACCCACATTTTTCAATTTCACAAAGGGTAACAGGACAAAATGCACCCCACATTTTGATCACCATTTCCCCCGAATACGGCAACACTCCATATGTGCTCGTAGCCCAATGTACTGGCGCACAGCAGGCTTCACAGTGGAAGGAGCACCATATGGCTTTTGGAGAGCGAAATTAGCTGGAATAATAATTGGGAGCTATGTCGCACATGAAGACCCCCTGAGCTGGCCCTACAGTGGAAAACCCCCAAAAGTGACCCCATTTTGCAAAGAGCACCCCCTTATGAACATTTTAAGTGGTAGAAAGGGTACTTTTTCAAACAGGTGTCTCACAGAAGGCAGAAACACTTGTAAAAGCTTTTCAAAGCACACATTTGTGAAAATGAAAAATTACAAGCAGACATCAATTTTTCAGATTCACAAGGGGTTAAAGGAGAAAATGCACCCCAATACATGTTCCCCTTTTTTTTCCATTAAAACAACATCCCATTTGTGCTTGTAGCCTGCTGTATGGGCACACAGCAGGCCACCAGAGGCAAACAGCAATATATGGGTTTTTTTTAGGCCAGAATTAACAGACATGTCTCATTTAAATCACTCCTGAGGTCCCCAGAAATTAAACCCCCCCCCCCCCCACAAGTGACCCCATTTTGGAAAGGGCACCCCCGTACGAACATTTTAAGTGGTCAAAAGGGTACTTTTTACTAAACAGGTGTCTCACAGAAGGCAGAAACACTTGTAAAAGCTTTTCAAAGCACACATTTGTGAAAATGAAAAATTACAAGCAGACCCCAATTTTTCAGATTCACAAGGGGTTAAAGGAGAAAATGCACCCCAATACATGTTACCCTTTTTTTCCATTAAAACAACATCCCATTTGTGCTTGTAGCCTGCTGTATGGGCACACAGCAGGCCACCAGAGGCAAACAGCAATATATGGGTTTTTTTTAGGCCAGAATTAACAGACATGTCTCTGGGATGGCTAGATGTGATGAGTAGGAGGCTGAATGAAGGATTCTATACCCATATATGTTATTATGTGAGTATATGACATTTGTGATAGGAAAACAATTAAAATAAAAACGTTGATAGGAAGATTACTGTGAGGAGATGATGAGTAAGAAATTAAAAGCAATTGCTTTCCATGTCGCTTTTAAAAATTTCCTGAGGTCCCCAACAACTAAAAACCCCAAGAAGTGACCCCATTTTGGAAAGAGCACCCCCGCACGAACATTTTAAGTGGTAGAAAGGGTACTTTTTCACAAACTGGGGTCTCACAGAAGGCAGAAACACTTGTAAAAGCTTTTCAAAGCACATATTTGTGAAAATGAAAAATTACAAGCAGACCCCAATTTTTCAGATTCACAAGGGGTTAAAGGAAAAAATGCACCCAATGCGTGTTCCCCATTTTTCCCCCATTAAAACAACACCCCATTTCTGCTTGTAGCTCGCTGTATGGGCGCACAGCAGGCCACCAGAGGCAACCTGCAAAATGTGTTTTTTGCAGGCCAAATTTAACAGACATGGTTTTTTAATTGCCATGTTGCTTTTAAAAATTTCTTGAGGTCCCCAACAACTAAAAACCCCAAGAAGTGACCCCATTTTGGAAAGAGCACCCCGCATGGACATTTTAAGTGGTATTACAAGGCAACACAAAAAAAGGGGGGGGGGGGAGAGGCGCTCATAGGGTAATATGTAAAAATCAAGAGAATTTGAATTAGGTTAATACGCTCACCTTATAGAGTTGTGCAAAATTTAGGCACAACTCTAATGTGTGCAGAAATAGGTTGCTTGGTCGGTGCAGCCGGTGCCTATTGATCCTCGTTTCCGGGGTTGCCGGTCCCCTGCAGAGGTGTAGAGTAGTAGAAGGGTGTGCTAGGCGGATGCATGCACTAGATTTGGACACTTTTACTTGGCGCAGCAAAACGACCATACAGGATCAAAATGAATGTTCTATTTATTGCTTGACAAAGGACAACGCGTTTCGGAGCAACAGGGGCTCCTTTTTCAAGTCTAAAAAAACATATATATATGAACATAAAATACAATGTAAAAAATAGTAATAAAATAAGATAAGACCTTTTTCAGATGTTGGAGAATAACAGCAGCAAGACCACATTAATCAATGTATACAAATTCTTTACACACACATACATATATATATATATATATATATATATATATATACATATACACACATACATACATATACGCACACACAGTGTGGGGGAGCTGCACTAATTATATATATAAAATTCAAATCAAGTAAATATAAATATAAATCTATATGTGGCTGCCATCTCAACATTATAGTAATAATAATAAGAGGCATTAGTAATTAATTAAAATAATTAAATAGAGGTAGCCAAAAGGGGCAATAAGCACAAAAGATTAAAATAAAATGTGTAAGTAGAATGATTCAAAAATTCTAAATGCATGATGAAATGGCTGGACGGACTATGAGAACGGAACAATAAAAGCACTAGATGAAGTGGTACTTGCCTTGTCAGCGCGGGAGGCCAGGAACGCCAAGATGCTTGCTGATATCATGAGGAGTGGGATGGGGGATAGTTGAGGGACAGGTAGGATTGAGGAGAAGGCAAGGATGATGGAACAGGGTTGTGGGAGGTAGGCTTAGGGCGGGTTATGTTAATGAGGGGCAAAGAATTACCATAAAAAGTGAGAGAATGTAAGTTGCATAGGGGTATGCGTGGGCAGGAGGGAGAAGGATGAGGGATGGCTAGATGTGATGAGTAGGAGGCTGAATGAAGGATTCTATACCCATATATGTTATTATGTGAGTATATGACATTTGTGATAGGAAAACAATTAAAATAAAAACGTTGATAGGAAGATTACTGTGAGGAGATGATGAGTAAGAAATTAAAAGCAATTGCTTTCCAAAGATTCATTTAAGCCATATGGTTCGAGTGTCTGTAATTTGTAGATCCAGAACATTTCCTTTTTCCTGAGTTGTTGGAAGCGATTGGAGGACGTGTTTGGAATTTGTTCTATGGGTGTTATGGATAGTTGCGCAGGGTTTTTATCATGGAATTGGAGGAAATGTCTGAAAACTCTGTGTTTAATATAGCCATTGATGATGTTCCATCGATGTTTATTCATCCTTTCCCTTAGACTGCAACTGGTGCGGCCGATATATTGCAGGCCGCAGGTACATTCTAATAAGTAAACGACATACGAGGAGGAACAGTTTAAAAACGTTTTGATCTTAAATGATTCTCCTGTGATATTGCTAATAAACTGAGATTTTCTTGAAGAGATGTTATCACAGCACTTACATCGCCGGTGGTTACACTTGTAGCTGCCATGGAGGTTAGGGAAGAGGGAGGCACCTAGAGTGTCATTTTCGTTTTTTATTTTATTGTTTTTTCGCAACCGACTAGGTGCTAAGGCATTTTTTAGGGTTGGGGCCCTACTAAAGGTCAGCTGGGGTCTAGGGCCGATATGTTGTTTGAGGAAAGGATCAGCTTGAAGGATATGCCAGTGCCTTGTGAGGATGTCACGGAGGCTTTTCTGATTGACATTGTAAGTTGTGATGAATGTAGATTTGAATTTTCCCAGTTCACGTGATGTCTTTTCTGATGATGATGATGATGATGATAGGGGACATTCTTGTTGTGTGTGGCCTTTTGCTCTCACAAAGGCTGCTTCCACAATGTTTTTTGGATATCCTTTGTTGATAAACCTGCTTTTGAGTATATCACTTTGAGTGATAAAGTCCTCATCATTTGTACAGTTCCTACGAATGCGCTTAAATTGACTGAAGGGTATGTTGTTCTTCCATTTTTTATGGTGTGAGCTTCTATAATCTAGGTAGCTGTTGCCATCTACTTTCTTAAAGAATGTTTTGGTTTCAATAGCTTCATTTTTGGTAAACAGTATGAGATCCAGGTATTCAATGGAGGATCTTGAATAATTTGCAGTGAATGAGAGGCCGGAGGAGTTGTCATTAAGATATTTGGTGAATTTTATTGCCTCTTCTAAATCCCCATCCCAAATAATTAGCAGGTCATCTATGTATCGTTTATAGAATATGATATTGTTAGACCAAAGGTGTTCACCATAGATATTTCTTTCTTCGAATTGGCCCATGTACAAATTAGCAAAGCTTGGCGCAAAACACGTGCCCATAGCGGTACCTTTTCTCTGTCGGTAGATCTTGTTTTCAAAAGTGAAGGTATTATGTTTCAGGATGAATTCTATTGCTTGGAGTACAAAGGTGCTTTGCGCAATCGGCATGGCTTCATCAGTTTTCAGGTACTGATGCACTGCTTGGATCCCTGCTTCATGTGGGATGTTTGAATACAGGGCTGCAACGTCCAGTGTTACCCAACTATATGAGTCTTGCCATCTCAAATCTTTCAAGGCGGTAATCAGGCTAGATGAATCTTTTAAATAGGAAGGTAGTTTAGTCACATGTTGTTGCAATAAGATTTCTACATAATGAGACAAATTACATGTGAGGGAGGAGATCCCAGATATAATGGGTCTTCCTGGAGGGTTAGAGAGGGATTTATGCACCTTGGGTAAATGGTAAAACAGTGCTAAGTTAGGATGGTCCACTACAATATACTCCCTCTCTTTCTTTGTGAGGGCATGTTGTTCCTCTGCGTTATCCAGTAGTGATATCAATTCTTTTGTGTCATCCTTCAAGGGATTTTCGGTTAAAACCTCATAGTATTCATCATCTCTGAGGATTTTGTAGGCTTCAGCTAGATATGCAGCTTTATCTTGGATGACGATACCAACTCCTTTATCTGCATTTCTGATCACGATTGTTTCATTTTTCGTCAGACTTTTTAGAGCTTCTTTTTCAAGATGACTTAAATTATTGGGAACTTTTATGTTTTTGTTAATATTTCTTAGCTCTTTTACAACAAGGGAAAAAATGTTTCAACATGGTTACCCCTATGGTGGATGGGGTTAAATGTTGATTTGGGTTTTAAACCTGTATTAATTGTTACTGGTTGGTCTTTTGGTGCAATAGGGGTATCTTTTGTTTTAGTTTCCATTTTGTGGGCCTTAATCTCAAAATGTCTATGGAGAGTTATCTTGCGGATAAAAGCATTGAGGTCTACAAACAGATCAAATTCATTAAATTTTCCATTTGGGCAATAGGAAAGACCTTTCTGTAGCAGACTTGTTTCTTCCCTGCTTAGTATATGTGTGGATAAGTTGAAAATCCTAACTACGGAGCTATTTTGTTCTTCTTCAGAGGTAGTGTCGTGTTTTTTTCTGTTATATTCGGTGTTGTGTTCTTGTGCTCCTTTGCTTCTGAATTTGCCTCCTCTTCTTCCTCTACGGATTCTTTTCTTCGTTTTAGTCCTCTGCTCAGTATTGGTTTGAAGTAATCTGTAATGGTGGTGGTCCCTGATGGTTGCCTCAAGGCATACGTGGCTTCTGGGGTCAGGGCCCCAGGGAGGGGTAAAAAAGAGACCAATTGTGTGACATTGAGGTTTGTGGGTAAACTAGTATTGTGTGTGGTGATGAGTGAATCATCAGATAATGGAGAATGATCCAAGTTTAGAATAGGGCAGTCAAAAACGCTTGGGGTGCGGGTGCTGGGCCCAGGAGAATTTCCAGATAACGGAAGAGGGCCTGGGTTAGTAGGAATGTTTCTACCAAAATTGGTCGGGGGGAGACTGAGATGTTCCCTTTTCTTGGGTGTCATGTCATATTCTTATCTTATTTTATTACTATTTTTTACATTGTATTTTATGTTCATATATATATGTTTTTTTTAGACTTGAAAAAGGAGCCCCTGTTGCTCCGAAACGCGTTGCTCTTTGTCAAACAATAAATAGAACATTCATTTTGATCCTGTATGGTCGTTTTGCTGCGCCAAGTAAGTGTCCAAATCTAGTGCATGCATCCGCCTAGCACACCCTTCTACTATTTT
>ONZH01018533.1:0-13855 GCA_900303285.1 Rhinella marina | reverse complement strand
TAAGTAAAGTTTTTTATTTTAATCCTATGTGGCTGGGTGGGCTGATCTGAGGTCTGATAGGGGCACAGTAGGCTGATATGAGGTCTGATGGGGGCACAGTCTGCTGATCTGAGGTCTGATAGGGGCACAGTAGGCTGATATGAGGTCTGATGGGGGCACAGTCTGCTGATATGAGGTCTGATGGGGGCACAGTCTGCTGATCTGAGGTCTGATGGGGGCACAATACGCTGATCTGAGGTCTGATAGGGGCACAGTAGGCTGATATGAGGTCTGATGGGGGCACAGTCTGCTGATATGAGGTCTGATGGGGGCACAATATGCTGATCTGAGGTCTGATAGGGGCACAGTAGGCTGATCTGAGGTCTGATAGGGGCACAGTAGGCTGATATGAGGTCTGATGGGGGCACAGTCTGCTGATATGAGGTCTGATGGGGGCACAGTACGCTGATCTGAGGTCTGATTGGGCACAATACGCTGATCTGAGGTCTGATGGGGCACAATACGCTGATCTGAGGTCTGATGGGGGCACAGTACGCTGATCTGAGGTCTGATGGGGGCACAGTACGCTGATCTGAGGTCTGATGGGGCACAATATGCTGATCTGAGGTCTGATGGGGGCACATTCTGCTGATCTGAGGTCTGATGGGGGCACAATACGCTGATCTGAGCGGGCCAGGGAAGAGAGCGGAGCGCGGACCGGAGGGCAGCCGCAGCGCAGAACAGGTAAGTAAAGTTTTTTATTTTAATCCTATGTGGCTGGGTGGGCTGATCTGAGGTCTGATAGGGGCACAGTAGGCTGATATGAGGTCTGATGGGGGCACAGTCTGCTGATCTGAGGTCTGATAGGGGCACAGTAGGCTGATATGAGGTCTGATGGGGGCACAGTCTGCTGATATGAGGTCTGATGGGGGCACAGTCTGCTGATCTGAGGTCTGATGGGGGCACAATACGCTGATCTGAGGTCTGATAGGGGCACAGTAGGCTGATATGAGGTCTGATGGGGGCACAGTCTGCTGATATGAGGTCTGATGGGGGCACAATATGCTGATCTGAGGTCTGATAGGGGCACAGTAGGCTGATCTGAGGTCTGATAGGGGCACAGTAGGCTGATATGAGGTCTGATGGGGGCACAGTCTGCTGATATGAGGTCTGATGGGGGCACAGTACGCTGATCTGAGGTCTGATTGGGCACAATACGCTGATCTGAGGTCTGATGGGGCACAATACGCTGATCTGAGGTCTGATGGGGGCACAGTACGCTGATCTGAGGTCTGATGGGGGCACAGTACGCTGATCTGAGGTCTGATGGGGCACAATATGCTGATCTGAGGTCTGATGGGGGCACATTCTGCTGATCTGAGGTCTGATGGGGGCACAATACGCTGATCTGAGGTCTGATGGGGGCACATTCTGTTGATCGGAGGTCTGATGGGGGCACAATACGCTGATCTGAGGTCTGATGGGGGCACAGTAGGCTGATGTGAGGACTAATGGGGGCACATTCTGCTGATCTGAGGTCTGATGGGGTACAATACGCTGATCTGAGGTCTGATGGGGCACAATACGCTGATGTGGTCTGATGGGGGCACAGTAGGCTGATGTGAGGTCTGATGGGGCACAATACGCTGATCTGAGGTCTGATGGGGGCACAGTAGGCTGATGTGAGGTCTGATGGGGGCATATTCTGCTGATCTGAGGTCTGATGGGGCACAATACGCTGATCTGAGGTCTGGTGGGGCACAATACACTGATCTGAGGTCTGATGGGGGGCACATTCTGATGATCTGAGGTCTGATGGGGGCAGGGGACTGTTAGTTTAGTGATGTAAAAACTGTGGACAGGTTTCCTTTAACATAGGAGTCCTCTTGTTTTTTACTCCTATTAATCCTATATTTCACTGCATTATGTGGTAGAGTATTTAGAGTAGGGTATGTAGAAAGTCTATTGTACTGTACTTAGCAGCATAGATGATCTAGCAGTTTATATAGTAATCTTTCTAATACAATATTATAACCACAACTAGTAGTATGTGCCTGTGAAGTTGGAAACGTGCGTTTGGGAAGCCAAGTGGGGGGCCCACTCAAGTATGTTTCGCCCCCCCTGTGCTGAACCTCTAGCTACCCCTCTGAAGCACAGGGAATTTAATATACCTTTTTCAATTTTTTTTACCAATGTAAAACATTGTTCATTCTTTTTCTTCATTCCTCTTCTTCATTCTTTTTAGTATGTCCCCGCCGCCTGTGTTACCCTCCCGGCCTTTCGGCAGCTCCAGCTCCTCCCTGTATCGTCCAAGCAGCTTCCTGCGGCCCCACATTGTGGGAAAGAGCCCTGTGATGGGGACAAGGACCGGGAAGAAAGAGAACAAGCCCCCGCAGCGGAGTCATAGGGTCGGATCCAGCAGGATGTGCAGAACGTCAGGCAGAGCTGGAGGACTATGGCGGAGATCCCGGGGCCTGCTCCCGCCTCCTCCGCAGAACCTCCGCCAATGACGGCGACACACGGTGAGTGGAGATGTTCGGGAGGAGGAAGGCGCGGAGAAGGCGGGCTCTCCTGTCCGGTTCTAGCCGGTAAAGGGCTCTTCTACCGGGCAGGGAAGCACAAGAGGAGAACGGAGCTGCAGCCGGGCTGAGGAGTGAAGGCGGGACCTGTGTTCAGTATCAGCCAATAGAAGAGCGGGACGGCGGAGCTCAGCAGCCAATCACTGCGCAGCGATCTACATATAAGTGGCGGCCCCGGCTCTGATTTTAGTATTTTCTCCAGAAGAATTATTGTGTTTCGTTTCCTCCTCACAAGATGGCAGAGACCGCGCCAGCAGAAGCCGCTCCTCCCGCCGAACCGGCCGCCAAATCCAAGAAGCAGCCGAAGAAATCCGCCGCTGCAGGCGCCGCCAAGAAAAGCAAGAAGCCGTCCGGGCCCAGCGTCTCCGAGCTCATCGTCAAAACCGTGTCTGCCTCCAAAGAGCGCAGCGGGGTGTCTCTGGCCGCCCTCAAGAAGGCTCTGGCTGCTGGCGGATACGATGTAGACAAGAACAACAGCCGCCTCAAGCTGGCCATCAAGGCTCTGGTCACCAAGGAAACCCTCACCCAGGTCAAAGGTAGCGGTGCCTCCGGCTCCTTCAAGCTCAACAAAAAGCAACAGGAGACCAAGGACAAGGCGGCCAAGAAGAAGCCGGCGCCCAAGAAGCCTGCGGCCAAGAAGAAGCCGGCGGCTGCGGCTAAGCCTAAGAAAGTTGCGGCCAAAAAAACTGCCGCCAAATCTAAGAAGGCTCCGGCCAAGAGCCCTAAGAAGCCCAAGGCTGCCCCCAAGCCCAAGAAGCTGGCCAAGAGTCCGGCTAAAGCGGCGGCCAAACCCAAAGCTGCCAAGAGTCCGGCTAAGAAAGCGACGAAAGCCAAGAAGAGCGCGTCCAAGAAATAAGCGGCGCCGCCTGCATTTCTCCCCCAAAGGCTCTTTTCAGAGCCGCCACCTCCTCCAGACAGAGCTGTCCGATCAGTGCCCGTATCCGCCCCGCATCTACACCCTCCTACCAGGGCCCGGGAGCCTTCCAATTCGCACCTGGATGCGGGGCCGAGTGGAAGGACTGCCGGGAGCGCCCCTATGTATCCCCATAGAAAACCACTGCAGCCCCGATCCTCCCTGCGCGCCGCCCTCTCCACTCAGCGCTGCTGGGAGTGGTGCTCTCTACTGGTAGTGATGCCGCCGCTGAGTATACTCTGTATGCAGGGCAGGGGATCGTGCGCTCTGCCCCTGGACACCTGGTGTGCGCCCAGTGTGAACAAAGGACTGTTTTCTTCTCTGGTAGGAAGGTCATGGCGAGCGGGAGAAAACGGCCATTGAGTGGGTTAATACTGAACAGACGATGGGGGCGGGGCTATAAAACAAGTACTTTACAGTCATTGGCTGATCTCTGGCTTTTGAAATTCCCGCTCAATTACCGACCGGTCCGTGGAGAAGAGACGCAGCGCAGCCTGTGCTCCTCATCCCGGTTATCCGCTACTGCAGGGTCCCGGGGATCGTCCGCCTCAGGCACAAGCTTTATCCCATGGCGGATAATGCTGGGACGTCTTTGACAAAAAGATGGAAGGGAAAAGCAGGGATGCAGAGTCAGGTCAGTGCTGGCCGGGGACAGCGGGGTCTATTACAAGGGAGATGCTATTGTATAAGGGCTAATTCCCGGTCCTGTGGCCGCTATTTCACAGACATCTGGGCGGGCGGCGCTTGTCACCCGCCGATAATACAAGGGACGTCTGCTGGCGGCCAGCAATTGGTGGAGAAAAGGGGGCGTGTCCTCACAATCCTTTCCAGATTATCTGCTACCTCATTGGCCGCAGTATTTGGCGCATAAAACTGAGTTTGAATTCGGCCAATCACAGATGTTCTCCCTGCTCAATTCGGTTACAAGAAGGGACGGGCGGACCGGGGCTGTCAGTCTGATCTGTACACAGAAGACAAGTGGCCATGTCTGGACGCGGCAAACAAGGAGGTAAAGTCCGGGCTAAGGCTAAGACCCGATCATCCCGGGCAGGGCTGCAGTTCCCGGTCGGCCGTGTGCACAGACTCCTCCGCAAAGGCAACTACGCCGAAAGGGTGGGCGCCGGCGCTCCCGTCTACCTGGCCGCTGTGCTCGAGTATCTTACCGCCGAGATCCTGGAATTAGCCGGCAATGCCGCCCGCGACAACAAAAAGACCCGCATCATCCCCCGTCACCTGCAGCTGGCCGTGCGCAACGACGAGGAGCTCAACAAGCTGCTGGGCGGAGTCACCATCGCCCAGGGAGGCGTCCTGCCCAACATCCAGGCCGTGCTGCTGCCCAAGAAGACCGAGAGCAGCAAGCCGGCCAAGAGCAAGTGAGCCCGGCTCGTCTTTACCCGAATCCCAAAGGCTCTTCTAAGAGCCGCCCACATAATCTCTAAAACTGAGCTGGTGCCGCTAGTCTCCGCTGTGGAGTTTTCCTGTAATCTGAGTGATGTGCAGGCGTTACATACGGGCACTTGCTTCTCCTGGTAAGCGCTGAGTTCTAAACGGGCGGGAATTTCAAAAGCCAGAGATCAGCCAATGAATAAGGTACTTGTGCTATAGCTCCGCCCTCTAAATCCCTCAGTGACAGTCTTCACCGCTCTTCATGAGCTTCCTACTGGAGAAGAGAACAGTCCTCTATTCACACCGGGCGGAGAAGACGGGTTCGATCGCTACGCTGATGTCCAGGGATAGAGCGCACGATCCTTAACAAGACTAGTGGTATACGCTGAAAACGGTCAATCACTCAGTAATGGAGTGGGGAGCGCAGAGTACCAGCCCGCTGTGAGCACAGGCGGAGTGGAGCTAGTTTGAGAGAGGAGGTGATGGCTCTGAAAAGAGCCTTTATTTGGTGCAGGAAGCAGATCTAAGCCCTCTCCCCACGGATCCTGCGAGCTAGCTGGATATCCTTGGGCATGATAGTGACCCTCTTGGCGTGGATGGCGCAGAGATTGGTGTCCTCAAAGAGGCCGACCAGATAAGCCTCGCTGGCCTCCTGCAGAGCCATGACGGCCGAGCTCTGGAAGCGCAGATCGGTCTTGAAGTCCTGGGCGATCTCTCTGACGAGGCGCTGGAAGGGCAGCTTCCGGATGAGCAGCTCAGTGGACTTCTGGTAGCGGCGGATTTCCCGGAGAGCGACTGTCCCGGGGCGGTAGCGGTGAGGCTTCTTGACTCCACCAGTAGCGGGAGCGCTCTTCCTGGCGGCCTTAGTGGCCAGCTGCTTGCGGGGAGCCTTCCCGCCGGTGGATTTGCGAGCGGTCTGCTTGGTTCTAGCCATTGTTCTTCAGAGATCTGTACACAGTAAGTGAATGATATGATGAACGGACTGTGCAGATGATTTATACTCCTGACCTCGTCCTCATTGGCTGATGTAAACCACACCCCTACAACACGATTGGTTTATCCGTACAATCATGTTCCCGCAAAAACTTCTGCGCCCAATCATAGTTTAAAGGAGGAGCCCATCCTCATCCCATCCTCCAGTTTCAGCTGATGGGTGTGTCTCCTGATAATAAGCCCCGCCCCTTATACTACCTCCTGAATGAAGCGGAAGAGGCATCTCGTGCGCTCAGTCCTATCCCCCGCTCTTCTGGTGCAGATACCGGCTGACATGATGTGTACACGCGGGTTCCCCAGCAGGGGGCGCTGATGACACGCCGCTGTGCAGTAGAACGCTCCTCCATTCGGGGCTGCAGTGTAGTAGTGATTCCCGCTCATTTGGCTCAGCTCACCACAAAGAACCGGCTCTTTGTCTGAAATGTCTGTTCTTTCAGTAGAAATGAGGCTTTTATTACTGGGAGATTCCGCCTCTTTTTCTTGGCCCGCTGTATATTGTGCCATAGAATAAGTAACAATGTGGAGACAGAAGCTCTGAACCAGCTGAGCAGTGAACCCTGGATTTCGGCCATATTGGCTTAGAGACCCCTCAGTTCCTTAGTCTGCTGGGGCTGATCCGGGTTCTGCTGAAGGTTCTCTCTGAAGGACTGAGGAGAGCTCAGTAATGACATCATAGTCCACACCTCCAGTGGACCTCCCCGGATCTCAGTGTTGTCCCACAGTCCTGGCCCGGCTGAGGTATGTCCTGCTCTCAGCTGTCTCTGCAGCCATGGACTGTGTACCGGGTCAGTCGTGACCACCCATCACTATCCTCCTCACCCACAAAGCCTCTAAGGCTCCAGTCACACAGCGGCTCAGCTGCCGACAAAACCTGATTTGTTTCTGTTGCGGTTTTTAGAAGTGAAGCTTATTTAATGTTTAATCTGTAAAAACTGCAACAAGACATCGATGTGGCCTGAACCTCCAGGTGGGAATGTACCCGACAGATGATCCATCTCCTGTCATCTATCTCATCAACGTCTACCGGGATATAAGAACAGGTACACATGGTGGATCCATTATAGAGATCTGTTCTGCTCCAGAGGTATCAACCATACAATGGATCTCATTATGAAGATATGTTCTGCCCCAGACCAGAAGGGTCTCATTGGGGGTCTGAAGTGCTTGATTCGGTGCCTGGAGGGTCTGATTGGGGATCTGGAGAAGTTTAATGGGGGGTCTGATTGGAAATCTAACGGGAGTCTGGAGGTCTAATGGGAGTCCGATTGGGGGTCTGGAGGTCTAATGGGGGTCTTATTTGAAGTCTGATATTGGGGCGTGATCTGACAGAGGTCTAAACGGGGTCTGGTCTGAGATGGGGGGGGGGGGGTCTTATCTGTGTGTTGACATGGGGTTGGATCTGAAAGGTAAGGGGATATTTTTGTACTGATGAACTATCTGAGTGGTACCAGTATTATCAGGGAGACTATTTCTGCAGGATAGTAAGAGACGTCACTGGATATAAGAGGTGTGTGGCGCTGTATTACCCTGTATGTTCGTTAGTTCTGTATGTAATGTTTTCCAAGTATGTCTTTAAAGGGGTTGTCCGCTTTTTTTTTTTTTGTACGAGCGCTGCCTTCTCTGCTCTTTTTACTGCTCATCACGGCCAATGCTCCGGCGAGCAGGTGAACAGAGCAGAGAAAGCAGCTCTCATATGAGTGCTGCCCTCTCTTCAAACAGCTGATCGTAGTGGGTGTCTGGAGACCGCCGCCGGCCTGATATTGATGACCTGTTTTTAGGATAGGTCATTAGTATTAAAAGGGGGCCAACCTCTTTGACAGTAGGACTAGAGGGAAGAGGCTCGGTCTCGGATTTGGATTGGGGGGGGGGCGGCGGCGTCGTCTCAATTTTTGCCTCAGGCAGCAGAAGGTCTAGGTGCACCAGCGCTGAGTGAAGGTGGGGGGCCCAAGCTGAACTCTTGCACCAGAGCCCATGAACCTTTAGCTACACCCCTGCAGCTGAGGTATTATTTCAGCGGATTCCCCTCAGGACGGCTCCTGCAGCTCATTACATCCCGGGGAAACTGTCAGAATTTAGGAGAAAAAACAGCATTGAGTCCTCCGGGGAGAATCAGAACGGAAACCAGGTGCATCAGAGGCAGGAAATCCGGAGAAGAAAGAGCGGGAAACTCAAAACCACCAGCACTTCTGAGCTCAGCCAGAGCGGGAGGACGGGGCCGGGAATGTAAATTCAGGAAAAGAAAAGCCCCAGAAATCTCCCAAAAGCTACAAGACGAGCTGTGCTAGGATCCTACCGGAGGAGACTGAAGGGTTAATCAGTCCCTGAGCTGCAGGGGCGGAGCAATGGATAATAGACTCGAGGAGTTATGTGCCCGATACAACGTGTGCCCATGAAGTGGAACCCTGTCCTCCCGCCCTGCAGTGTGCGACTGCACAGATCTATGATCCACAGCCATTCATAGCGGAGCCCGGAGCACAGCTCAGCCTCTCCCCAGAGAGTGTCACACTGAGGAGGATGAGGAGAATAGTGATCTGCCAAAGAGGAGGATGAGGAGAGTAGTGATCTGCCAGAAAAGAGGATGAGGGGAGTAGTGATCTGCCAGTGAGGAGGATGAGGGGAGTAGTGATCGGCCACTGATAATGATGAGGGGAGTAGTGATTGCCCAGTGAAGAGAATGAGGTGAGTAGTGATGCAGTCCGGGAGATCTTGATAGAAGAAGAGCAGACTGTTCTTTGCTTCCATGTTTGGACCAGGGGAAGAACTGCAGTAAGAGGCCGTCTTTCTGGGGCGGTTCCTTTCCTGAATTTACATTCCCAGCCCCGCCCTCCTGCTCTGATTGGCTGGGCACAGAAGCACTGTTGGTTTTGAATTTCTCGCTTCTGTAGTTCTGTAGTTACGGCTTTCTCATGAGCTCCACACAGAGATGTGAAGGAAGAATGTATTACTGGCCTCCACATTACATCACAGCCTCCGTATTACCGGCCTTCACATTACATCACAGCCTCCGTATTACCGGCCTCCACATTACATCACAGCCTCCACATTACCAGCCTCTATATTATATCACAGACTCCATATTATCAGCCTCTATATTACATCACAGCCTCCGTATTACCAGCCTTCACATTACATCACAGCCTCCGTATTACCAACCTCCATATTACATCACAGCCTCCGTATTATCGGCCTCCACATTACATCACAGCCTCCGTCTTACCAGCCTCCACATTACATCACAGCCTCCATATTACCAGCCTCTATATTACATCACAGCCTCCATATTACCAGCCTCTATATTACATCACAGCCTCCACATTACCAGCCTCTATATTACATCACAGCCTCCATGTTCTATTTGAGCAGAATATTAAAGAAGTTCTGGCTATTGGGGGCGGAGCCTGAACGGGATGGCAGCTTGATCCAGAGCTCCATCACACCGTCTCCTCTCTGTCATAGCTGATGATCGCCGAGTGGATTGATAATGGGGAAGATCAGCACCAATAAGAGTGGGGACACCTCCCTCACCACTAAGAACCCGAACTCCAGCTGATACATGGACTAATTTATCAAGAACGCAGAGGCTGCTTATGTAGCGACTCAAAGATGGCGCCCGCCGGCGGCCCCTAACAAGGTCAATAAGTGTGCACCTGAAGCTTCAGAGTGAGAGAGTGATCCCGAGGAGGCATCAAGCCTCAAAAAAGCCTCAGCAAATGCTTCAGAGCCAGTTCTTAGTGAGATTGCACTCACCAAGATGTCCGTCATATAGGGGACGGGACTGAGGCCTTGTAGACTGGTGCCGTTTTTCCCTCAGTGCTTTGTGCTTCCCTGCCACTGGCCATAAAGCACTGAGGGAAGGGGGGCTCAAGCTGAACTCTTGCACCAGGGCCCATGAGCCTTTAGCTACGCCCCTGTCCTCAACCCCCTGAGTACTACCCTGAAAGATCAGGAAAATAGGAGCCGGCGGAATAAACTGTGGTTTAGGGGGATTCCGGAAATGGTGACCCCGGGAGACATTCCTGCGGTGATTACAGATGTATGTGCCAGTATCTTATCGTCTGGATTATCCAGCAGAAATCGCCCTGGAGAGAACCCACAGAGGGTTGGGGTAGCGGTTAAATCTGAAATGTGTCTCCTGGAGAAGTAATATGGTAGCACGGGCCTTACACATTAGTGTGAATATTTGGCTCCTCTTAGATGGAACATTAAATCCTTCCACATTGTAAGATGCAATATACAAGTCAGGCATGATGTTTAGAGATGAGCGAATCAAAGATGACGAAGTGGAATTCGATCCAAATTTCAGGAAAAAATTTATTCACACAGAATCCAAATTTCCTTGCGCTTTGTGGTAACAAATCACATATTTTCCTAAAATGGCTGCTGCACCTGTTAGGACATGGAACAAAAAACTCTGGGAACGAGGGATTAGTGCAGGGAGAGACGTTACAGGCGCTAGAGACAGTGCAAGGAAAGACTTCATTGTGCTGAAAAAACGATTTACAAGTTCAGGAAAAGCATAGGGAGGCATTGTCTACAATATACAAGGAGAACAGGTGCAATAGGGGAGTGTACGACCTGGGTATTAGGAGTGATTCTATTACACCTTGCTGCATTAATTGAGGATCCAAATTGCAGTTATACTGCTGCTTTTAGGTTGTTTGCACTATATGATACATCAGTAATTCCAGCAAACCTTGCTTGTGATTGGGGAGAAAGTTCTGTGTGATACAGCCTTATATTAGGTGTATTAATAGGACATATAGGTATGTGTTATTAGCCTTTCTGTGGAGAAATTACATTGTGAAACAGCCATTTTTGGAGTGTATTCATTTACATTTAATTTAATTATTTTATTATACAGTATGACAGACAGGTTACAGGGCCTTCAAAGGGAACGGGCAGTGGCCAAAATGTTTCTGGCGCATTCAAAAGTAGCAACAGAAGAAGGGGCGGCAGCAGGAGTCGCAGCGACAGGCCTGAGCTCCCGGTGTCATCTAGCGGTCGTGTCTTGACCAGCAACCCAGCGGTGAATAAATGGTTGACTCGATCTTCGACTTTGTCGCAAGTGACATTGGAAATCCCCAGCCAAGAGTCAGTGGGTTCCTCTGACATGACGCTTAGTTGGCATGGCCCAGGAGCAGGCTCAGTTCCCCCATCTGTCTTGAACCTTCCTCTGTCATTTTCAGTTCCCTTAGCTTGAGAAGTATTATATGCCACTTTTCAACGAGGACAGTCAGCTGCTGAGTCTCTGGAGGAGAGATCCGCAGCTTCCTCCGGTAGGTGGGCAAGTAGTGACGATGAGAGCAGGTGTTGCGAGCGGTCAGCCTCCTCGCCCTGAGATCGTTGAGGGGGACATCAGTAACATGCAGATGATGATATAGCCAATCACACTTGGGAGCCGGGTAAAAGGGCATCATCATCATCATTAGGAGAAGTGGGTGGCAGCTTGCATGTGAGGCAGCAGGGTGACAGCAGTGGGAGGTTGGGAGCCAAATGTGCCCGCGGTAGACTGCAGAACAACAGAGCACAATGGAAGTCAATCAGGGAACCAGAGCATTAAACCAGGCACCCCCTGCTCTGAAGAGGGGAAGGAGTCCGGTTCACAGGAAAAGGTCAGAAATTTATGGAAACACCACTGAAATGGTTCGGGAACAGCATGGGGAGGATGTCTGGATGCATCCTAGGCTCCCAGGTCACTGCTGTCCGAGTATTACGCGACTTTTACAGAATGCCAATAATACACACAAAACTGAAGATAAAAGGAAGGATTTTAGAGGAATTTTTTTTAAATATACAGGAAACATTTGTTCTTGTATATTTACTTGTATATAAAGTGCAAGGGCTGCCAAAAATTACAAGGAAGAGGCCCTCCGATACAACCTGTATCCCACATAACGGAGGGCCTAACATAGTAACATAGTTTATAAGGCTGAAAAAAGCCCTCTGTCCATCCAGTTCTTCCTGTTTTCCTATAAGTTGATCCAGAGGAAGGCAAAAAAAAAAACCTGTGAGGTAGAAGCCAGTTTTCCCCACTTTAGGGAACAAAATTCCTTCCCGACTCCAATCAGACATCAGAATAACTCCCTGGATCAACGACCCCTCTCTAGTAACTATAACCTGTAATATTATTACCTCCAGAAATACATCCAGGCCCCTCTTGATAGTAACATAATACTCATTCACATTGTGGTACAATTGTTCAGGTAGTGGGACTCCTACATTTATAAAGCCTATGCACTAAGTGAAAGGGCTGCCAAAAATTACAAGGAACAGGCGCTCCAATACACCCTTTGTTAGACATAAAAGACATTATGATCAAGGGCCTGCTGCTGATCTGACCATCTAAAGCATTAGGGGTGAGGGTATCCTAATAAGCAGGTTGATATGATGGAGGAGGATGACGAGAAAAGGAAGACTGAACCATATCTCCTTTTTTGTGGTGGATGGGGTGCATGATAATACAGTGTATTCAATACACCATAAAAGCCACGTTTAAGGTTCCTTCATGTTCAGCCGCTTTCCTCTGGTGGAGTACAGAAGTCAGGGGCAATCCAGGCCTTGTTCATTTTGATAAGCGTCAACATGTCAGCATTTTCAGTTGACAGGCGGATGTGTTTATTAGTTATTATGCCCCAGAGGCACTAAATACCCGCTCAGACAAAATGCTGGCGGCAGGGCAGGCCAGCACCTCCAAGGCGTAGAGCGCCAGTTCATGCCACATGTCCAGCTTAGACACCCAATAATTATATGGCACAGAGGGATCGCTGAGGATGTTGACACGGTCAGCTAGGTACTCCTTCACCATCTTCCAAAACGTTTGTGACACTAAGTCCTCTGCCGCCATTGTTGTCAGCTGGAAATTTTTGGAGCAATTTTTACACAAGGGCCTTCTGGTATTGCACCATTTTACTAGTCCTCTCCACCACAGGAATGAGAGACGAGAAGTTCTCTTTGTAGCGGGGGTCGAGAAGGGTGAACAACCAGTAATCAGTGTTGGCCAAAATGCCTATAATGTGAGGGTCACTGGAAAGGCAGCCTAGCATGAAGTCAGCCATGTGTGCCAGAGTCCCAACAGACAAGGCTTCGCTGTCCTCACCAGGAGGATGACTCTCAATCTCCTCACCCTCTTCCTCCTCTTTGGCCCATCCATGCTGAAGAGATGAAATAAACCTGCTATGGGTACTACCCTCTGTAGCGGAGGCAACCATCTCCTCCTCTTCATCATCATCCAATTTGCGCTGAGAAGACTGAGAACTGAGGGTGGTCTGACTATCACCCTGAGTACTGTCTTCTCCCATCTCCACCTCTTCCAAATGCAAAGTAGACACAGAAGTGGGATGGTTATGCTGATTTTAGTGGCATTGCCTCTCACCATCTGTGTTGATTCCTCAAAGTTGCGTAAAACCTCACAGAGCTCAGACATCCATGCCCACTCGTCGCTTGTGAAGAGAGGAAGCTGAATGGAAAGGCGACGGCCATGTTGCAGCTGGTATTCCACTACTGCCCTTGTGGAACGTGGAGTACCCATGTGTGCTCACGTCGCACAACAGTCGGTGAGCTGGCAATTGCAAGCGCTGCTGCAACTGTAAATGACTTTCGGAAATGGGCACACACACGGTACACCTTCACCAGTTGAACACGTGGGCTATGAGTGGTATGTGTGTGAGCTTGCCAAGCTCCGAAGCCGCCACCAAATTACAGCCATTATCAGACATAACCTTGCCTGGCTGTAGGTTGAGTGGCGAGAGCCACAGCTCAGCCTGCTCCCTTATGCTCTGCCACAGCTCTGCGGCGGTGTGCTGTTTGTCACCTAAACAAATAATTTTCAGCGCAGCCTGTTGCCACTTCCCCACTGCAGTGCTACACTGCTTACAGTTACTGACTGATAGCTGACTGGTGCTCAGAGGCGTCGCTAGGGCATTTTATCCGGGGCCAGGGCCCCGAATCAAACTGCCACTGCCCCGAACCTCGGGACTGGTGGAGACTGGCTGGCAGCTGCGCAGTG